>JAQGAK010000239.1:0-109758 GCA_034696945.1 Lipothrix lubbocki
ATAACAATTTAATAAAGCTAATTACCTACTACGAAACAAGATCATGTTTTTGCCGTAGAAACAAATTTACATGAAATATAATTAAAAAAAAGATGTTTTAAAGATAAAAATTGCCCTTTACTAAAATACGATCCAATTCCTACTTAACACTGTAAATCTGTTAATTTGTATAATATAATTTTAAAAAACTTGTACTTACACGTTGAAATTGTACCTCATCTTTTCTTGCAGCGTCGAATCGATTTCCGCCGTTTGTTTTAATTATACGAGGGTAGTTTAGGCATCCATTAGAGAAGCATCGGTAGGCTATAAATGCCAAGAACATCATCACCAAGAAGATGATAGGAAAGTAATGAACAAATACACTGTATATAAAATGAAAAACATTATTATCGTTTTTAATACAGTAAAACTTTTTTATAATTGCACCCTATAAAGCGGGAAAATGTAAGCGTAAGAAAGTGCTCTATTAAAAGTCGACATTATTTGAAAATTTTATCCGGCTGTACAAAAACAATAGTTGTAAATAAATATTTTTTAAAACTGCTGCAATAAACTAAATTAACATTGATACCCAAAATACTCTGGGGTCAAAATACCCTTCCCCTCTTTGGTTAGCTCTCGCAAACTTTTAGGAAACAAATCCCGCGGGCATCCTACCGTAAATTGTCTCCTCCGAATTCCCTTGACTTCTTTCGCGCTGCTATAGCACCCAGTAGTCCAATTTGCAAATTCAACATACACGCATTCGGATTTGAATGCAGGTGAGGCAATCCATATTCGTAGTGCACATCTAAATTTTAAATATAGCAAATAATAAATAAATTTTCGTATGCCAGACCGGCAATTTCAAAAACAGTATGGGATTTCTGCTGGAAGACGTGCTGTTCATATAAAAAGCATTGTGGCGAGCACGATGAAAAGGGATTTTCGTCACTTTAGTTCTGCACGTCTTCGGCTGTACACCTTTTGCTTTTGTTGGGATTTCTTCGTTTCCAAGTAAGTTCCATATACTTATTTTTCTTCTTGTTCTTCGGCTTCTTCAGCGGACAGGAATTTCAATAATTTTTATTTAACTTCCTTTGGGTTTTGTGTGTGTCTGCGTTCAACATATGTTATTGTATTTATTTTGTATTTAATAATTTTATTATTAAATATTAAAGTTACTTTAATTTATTAAAAAGTTTTTAAGTTTATTTAATGTATTTGCACGTATACATGATTTAGCATAAAAAACTCTAATACAATGGCAGCCGCCCGTAGGCCGGCGCCTTAATCGTGGGGTGAACACAATAGCAACGGTTTTTTTGCACAGTGATAGGAATGTTACAGCACCGATACATTGGTTTTTATATGCAGTTTGTATGGATTGTAGAAAACAATGACAACGAACTATATTAGAAGGAAACTGCTTTCCTACGGGAAAAAATGACTAAAAAATCCAACTTTAGCTCCTTGCATTTCTCTAACTTAACGTTTTGCGGCTCTTGTACAAGCTTGTGTATCATGCATTTAACTCAATGGATTTCCAGTTCTTTTCATTTTCATACGTACATGCGACGCTCCGTTTGATTCTATTACGTATTCTTTATACGTTGTAACTCAACATAGCCGGAGGATGGAGCTGCGGTGAAAATAATGAAAAGAAACTAAAGTCAATTCTCTTCTTTCATGTTACGAACGAGTGAGCTTATATTTTATCTATATTTCGGATCCAAACGTGGGTCAATCAAGGAATTCCTCCAACAAATATTGTAGTCACTTGTTCAAAAAACCAACTTCTTTGTATAGTTTACCATTTTGTTTTTGTAGTAATAAGATCTGTAGCTATTACTATAGTAGTTGTATAGTTTTTACCAGGGATGGGTAACTCAAAAATACGGTTTAGGTTACCCAGTCATACGTTATTGGCTTTTATTTTTTCGTTACTAGTTTTCGTTTGAGGTACTACGGATTTCGGTTAGTATTACAAACCGTTATCCTGTAGAAAAAATTCGGTTATAAACGGTAACTAACGGTTACCGATAATTTTTTGAAATAATTGAAAAATAAGACCAACTCTAAAAATTTAAACGCAGTGTTCTACTGTTTATTTAAATATAATTACGCTCAAAATTTGTAGTAATTATTAGTATAAACTATTTAATTAATTTTTAGATAAAAAAATCACATCATGTGTTGTAACCTGCTACACATATTTGTATTTAAGAATTCGACATTGGTTTACTTCCCTTACGCTAGCTTATTTTCCGTCAGGCATTTATTTCTTTTAAAATTTCAAGTAAATAATTTATAGAAACTAACTATTTTTAGAGAAGTCCCCCAATCGGCTAAATAATGTATTAGAAAGACAGACAAGTTTTGTAATAAAATAATAATAATTGTTAATACGCAAGCACATGTTAAATACTACAAAGTTAAATTTATCAGAGACTTGTAATTTGTATGTTCACACATATACAATATTGATTTGATTATAATTTTTTATAGCTAAGAATTTTTGATATTTGTGTTTTCAAAAATTCTACGTCAGTCTTCAGTCTACTGTTAGTATTCACAAAGCTAACAGCTCTGAATAAAATCTCAGTTTGTGTCGTACTGACGAGCTCCTAATAAGGACGAAACAGTGCACTGTCTACGATTAACTGAGGTTTGCGAATCTGATCGCAGATTGCGATTACGCATTTTCCTCTCCTATTCACGTAACCATTTAAATCTTATAATTAAAATATTAACATTATTTTTATAATATCGTCAGACAAACAAGAGGAGCTTATATGATTTTGGGCCAGTATGAAAAGGGGACATGTCGCGTTTCGAATTTCCCAGTAAAAAAGGAGCTTATATTTTTCCCATGCTCTGGAGCCACCAGCTCCGTAAACACAGTTATTTAATATAAGCCCCCTTTCACCTTTTCTAATTAGTCCGACGATATATAAGAATTAATGTTAAAATTATTATTATAATTAGTAATAAAAAATTTTACATTGCGGGTAAAACTAATGCTTTTAGTTTAGTCGTCAATCAGTTTACGATTTCTTTGTATTTATACTTTGTTACAAAGTTTATCACAAACCAATTTAGCTAAAGAAAGATTGGAATTTGATTTGAATTAAAAATTACGAATAGACAAGTATATCTGAAAATATTATTCGAAAAACCAACTTCGGATACAATTCAATTATTTATTCGGTTGAATAATCCGAATGTAACTTCCGAATTGATTCGATTCAAAAACCCAATTCAAATAAGATACGTAAATTGAAGTTGTATTTGAAATTCGAATTCAAACCAAATACGAATTGGGAAATAATCGGTTTGAAAACAGGTCTGAGTGTAATTAATTATTTTATAAAAAATATTGTAAAATGGATTTGGTCTATGTATTGCTTTGTGTATAGGTTAAGGCCTTATAACGCAATAAAGCTATTAATCAATCAATCAATATACCTGACAAAGATGATGTACGGAAATAAACGTTTGGAACTCCGAGATCCATTCGTTTATAAACCATAATCGAAATCCAGCTTAGTAAGTTTGTTACTAACCATTTCATTTACAGCTACTTCTGACCATATTTCTCGCCAAAAACGATGAAGGCAGAGCAATTCCTGCTCCTTATTCTTCTTACTTTTATTTTTATCCCTCAAAATATCAATTTCTCTATCAGATTTTCCTATCCAAGGAGTAGGCCGGGAGGGTGACACATTCCACCGGAGTACACGTCCAGTTGTACATAGCTCTTCTTTGACGTTCAAATAATTCAAATCTGAGTCACATTTAACCCTGATTTCCACTTGGCATGGCGTTAGCTCAACAATCCCAGATTCTGCAGGACAATAAGGTAATTTTACAGAAACGAGAATTTCTCTTCCTTCGACAAGCTCACGAAACTTTCTTCGCACAACATCTGAGTATCGAACGAACATGGGGCTGATTCCGTAAACGTAGCATTTGTAGACCAATGGAGGTATTGAGCAAAACATTTTGGGCATAGGTGAAACATCCGTCATTTTAACTGTGACCCAAATCCCTATGTCTAGCATATGACACAAAATTAAGGGAATTTCGTCGTCCTCAATCATAATTTCATTCTGAATTGTAGCCCTGTAGTAGGATGTCGGCATTTCGTCCCTGTCAAATTTTACCATCACCAGTTGCTGAGCAGCAAAGGAAGTTGAATTCTTAAACTCATACTTGTCGTAAAAGCCCATTATTTCCGTAACCAGCTTCGTCCATTGGTCTTCTGTCTTCGTGTCTTTCCTTACGTTACACAAACATTTTTCATTCGGCATAACATAAAATTCTTCGGGACTCCTAGCGAACACAACCCTTCCACGAAACATCGAATTCCCCGGGATGGAGCTTTGTGAAGGTAAAGCATACTTGTGTGCAACTGTAAGCATCTCCTCCGGTATAGCCATCTTGATGTTTTCATTAATCCGTTGTTGGTCAATGTGATGCTCATAAAAGCACAACTTTCCCTTATAACAGCTGCCTTCAGAATTCGCATGTGGACAAAGGGTTCCTTTAAAATGGGTCAAACCCTGAAGAGTATGCTGAGCCTCCGCACAATTCAGATTTTTTACGGAAACAAATGTCTCCAGGAAAGGATCCCAGCCCAGCAACCCCTCCGGTAATCCCGTTATCTCTTCACTTGTACCAGTCATTATATAAATAGCGTCGCAAGCACAGGCGCAATTTGGCACCGACGCTAATTAAGTCAGAGCAATTTCAGATGCTACAGCTACAGATATCGACGATTTCTACTGACCCAATAAAGTCACAACAAATTAAATCGCTATATTCTAGCTGCAACACCACAAAACCATTACAGTTGCTATATATGACAGTTAATATATTAATATAATATTCGTACTTATTGTTCTGCATGCACTGTACTATACATTGATTGAAGAATTATGAGTTTCCATTGATTACTTGTTCTTAAAATAATCCGGTGGTCGTGTGCGCTTTTTCTTGCTAGCACTCAAGCCTTGCTCCAATGATTCTTCTAACTTCGGTCCTTTTTTACTGATTCCTGCATACAATAAATGACATAAATTAGATAAATGACGATGAAACGTATAAAATGGTGTGTACGTATACATTTACAAAATAAATTATATTAATATTTTCAAACAACTCCTGTTTGTTTAAATTATAGTTAATCAATCTACTAGTAATCAATTATAATTCCTCCAATTAACCTGAATCAGTGTAAGGGTCATCATGGAAATTGTCCTGTTCCAACGCCTCCAAAGCCTTCTTTGCACGTCTCTCCCGGGTTGCTAAGTCCAACGTCCGAGTTGTGTCCACTTGGCTTCGCGTTTCCCAAGTAGCCATATTAATGGGTTAAAACTACGCTATACGCCCAGTCACCACACTTTCGTTATGTATTAAATACGTCGTTGAATAACAAATTCTGTAAATATAAGTATATGTAAACTCTCGTTGTTCAAGTACCGTTTAAAGATGGAATCCACTCAATCCAACCCACCGAAAGTACAAAGAAAATGCAGGAAGAACATGTATACATACAACATGTGTTGTATACTCATTACTGCCATTAAAATGACCAACCTTTCCTTTCCATTATAAATATAAAGGTGTGTTGATTTAATAGTCAAATATGCAAAACACCAGTCATCCCTAATTCCACAGAAGTTGTTTGGCGCCAATCACTCGGTGCGCTCCTGTAGACTCTTCTGGACACAAAGACAAGGAATTTTGATGAAGATTGTCAGCAAGGTTGTCTTGGCAATGCAAATCAACTATGTGTAGGGAAATTGTCTCACTGTGCCCCATCCGCACCTCGTAACGGCTTAATGCATAGAGGTAGTTTGCATAGGTAGTACCTAGGTAGGTATCTCATTTTAGAAATGTAGTTTAGACTTTAGATGGAGATAATGCACTTGCCCTGATTTCTACAAGTTTATTAAATTAAAATATTGATTTCTTCATTAATTCTTCCCCATCCACCTGTGAAATTGACTTCTTCTGGATTGGCATATTAATGGATGCTTGTTGTGACGATTTTCGCGCAAGACTCAAGATAAAATCCCTTGGAAGTAATCCCTGCAAGGAGAAGATAATATTCCCTCCTTCTCCCTTGTGTAACAGAAAATAGATTGGGAGAAATTATCATCGTTCCCATTCCTACACAACTCTTACGAGTTACGACATGAGTTTACAAGGTTGTGCTATATAGATTTAGTTATGTACATAATTGCAAGAAAAAAATTAACATTTGTTAAGTCTTAATTTTAATCATGTATTCCTACAGTTTTAAGACAATTTAACACTATAGAATTAAGTGAATTGGATAAGTTAGAAAACTGTATAAATCTAAGGTCAAATGTCAACTACTATCTTCAATTACCTCGAAAAAATAAGTATGGTTTTTCCATACCCAGTCGTAGTCACTTCGTGTTATTACACTTTTCGGGTGTTGTAAGTTAAGTGTGCATGTATTAATTTGACAGTAAATTATAATTAAAATTAGACTTGGAATAATATAGAGCTGCATATTATTGTCACACGTCACAATGTCAAAATATGAGTGTATTATTTGAACCAATCAGTTATATCTGAAAAAGATTCCCTTAATGTTAATCTAAAAGTTTTTGTATCGACAAGAAAATTAATTATGAGATAGTGATTTCAGTATTAAGAGATACTAATATTATAGCTCATAATCATCTTTATGGTTGACATTTATTGTAAAATGACTTGATTTAGAATTTTATAGCATTAGTGAATACGTACTATGTATGTCGTAAGACAAATGCCGTAGCGGTATCAGTGAAATAAAGTTTCGTTCTCTCTTTCTCTTTATTAATGGTTTATGGACTGGAGAAAGAGCAGTCTTTTTGTACTTATTCAGAAATTGGAGGTTAATAAGGATATGAAATGGATGAGGGATGAGTGACCGGCTGACAGGAAAAAACTAAGCAAGTAGGATATTTATTATTGCATTTTAAAACTCAGGACACATCGCTATAAAAATTACAGATTGGAATAGAATAATTATTATTTTAACAACTTTAAAACATTAAGATAAAAATGATGTCAACAGAGAAAATTTCAGTCTGTAACACTTTAAAGTACACACGCACGTTATTTTGTAGAAATCTTCACCAGACTTGTTCCAAGGATACTAAACTTTCTTATGTTGTCTGTCCTCGCTGGACAAATGACTTGAAATGTGCTCACTCTGTAATTTGTTGAAAGTTATTTCATCTTACAGAATCGACATCAAGCCACAATCCCGTAGTTAAAAAAGTTCTTTCACGTAAGAGTAACTTTAACAACATCTAAAGATTTTGTGAAGATAGGGATACGGGGTAACATAAGAATATTGATGCATGCCTATAGTAATCGTCAGCACGTCAGCAGTTTTAATGATAATAACAATAAGTATAGCCGACGTTGACTTGAAAATTAAAGGCACACGAAAAATATAGTTTGTTACATAAACACATCTGGAGGGATTATATCTTCTTCTTGGGAGGGAATATTTCCGGAGGGATTATGTCAGCATAAATCAGGGTTGGAATAAAGGTGGCATAAAGTGACATGACATAAATGACAAAAATGTGGCATAAATTGAAATGGCAAAAACTATGTATGCCACTAGTGGCATAAATTCAAAAAATATGTGGAATAATATAATTTGAACAAAACGTACTATAGTTATAAATATGTTTATACGGTGGAATGATTTTATATGCTTGACGAAAACAATTAGCTCTTGCTATCTCATTTTCAAATGATTTAGAACGTTCTGAAGATGTATTATTATTAATATTTATAATTCTACTTATAAACATTTGTTTGTTAATTAATAAATCAATCTATTTTATCTGTACATCGATTAGAAATCTATATTAGATTCTTCTAAGCGTTTTTGTTGTGAAACTGGTAAATAATTGAAATTATAGGAGGTAAATCAATTTAGATGTTGACGCTGCTGTATAGATTATGTCATATGCATATGTTTATCTCATTTGTGTCATCTATGTCAATTTATGCCATTTTATGCCACCTGGCATGGCAAAAATACGATGGCATAAATCCAACCCTGGCGTGAATATCTCCCGAGGGTATATATCCGGAGGGGTTACTGTTGAACATAGAGTAAATTCTCATTTCTGATAAGAAGAATAAGTTCGTGGCATTAACTCAAGTTTGAAATCATAAGAGCCTACTGACTAAGTAAAATATAAGCATGAAATGCCTAAATCTAAACATTTTCTCTGAATATTGAAGGGTATTGTGCCCAAACCACTAAAACTTTACTACTAGTACTTTATAGTTATTTATAATATCTACATTTCTTAAAAACAAGTTCTCGTCCCATAGTCCTGGTGGCGAGTTCATCGAAATATTATAAATGTGGTTAAAGCAGAAGTAGAGTGACATAACCGTATCTAATGTACATTTTTTTGTAACTGGAATTCAGAAAAGAAACCTGCAGAAAGTATAAGCATGTTCATTTCCTGGCCTTGAAATTTTCATGGTATTGGAATGTTTGTGTTGAAATACTCGATTGAGTTTTAGGACAAGATGCACTTCACTCCAGCCGTGAGAGATGTAAATGCATTCATTTGGTGGAATTTGAACCACTGAAGCTACTGATCCTTACCTTCGACCGGATAGGCTTCCAATACCCACTCAGGGGAGCTGTCTCAATACAAAATCCATTAATTTCCTTTCACGTTTAAAGAGTCAAGGAACGGGGACAGTTTGTACGTCTAGAACATAATTCTCAATGACACACATTCTGTACAATGCAAATATTCTGGCGTTCCTGTAATTTCGGAATGTAAATTCTTGTGCAACAAGCTTCTGCACATGCATGCTTGTATTCAGGTGATATGTAGTACTGGCGGGCGATAGAATCCTACGGATTTCAATCTTGAAAATGTCTCGTGACATGAACAGAGCTCAAGAGTATACCAACGGAATAATATTTACCTAAATAATCCATTAGCACGGCCGTCAGAATTAGTGGCACCGGCATGCTATGCATCTGGTAACAGAGTACTATTACAAATTCCAAGCTGCGATATACTGCTGGCTAATAGCTTGGAAAGACTAGCACTGAGGGAAATCAGATAATTACCCACTAGCTATTTACGAATGGACTATATTCTCGAAGCTGAATTTTATAAATATTATGTAATGGTGTTGACAGTTGAACAAATTTTGATTTCAGAATTGAAATACTACGTGACGTCTGTGATATGCTGTAACGTCGAGGAGGTGCAGCTGATGAAGGCACATTGACAAGTAATGTGTTCGATAAAGGGAGAAAGTAATAAGAGGAATATAACCATTCGTGCATTATTATTATATTCACAATCACTTCTGTGTATAGTGCCAATGGTCCCAAAAGGCAGGTGGCTGGCTCTGTACTTTCATATATGCGTTGTTGTGAGTAAAGAGATACGCAATGTGTTTTTGTCAGCTAAAATGGGAGAGAAGCGGAGTGAGATTGAAGTGCAGTCATTTCGACAACAAAAAGATGCTCATTGTTAAACGAAGGGGAGCACGACGATGAGCTTCGGGTCTGTGTAGGCTCGTCATCATCTATGGGTCACGCAATGCATAAACACACGTAGGCAGTCGTCATAGTTCACACTCTCTCTTGTTGTAACACATAGATATTCCCTTTTCTGACCACAGTAACTACGCTACCGGTCCTTGTCAATTGTGACGGTAAAGAATCTATAATATGTATGGAACTTTATGTAGATACATATATACGTACAACAACACCGATCCATGAATTCTCCTTTGTTGTATAGTAATTATTGATCGCATACATGGATATGTGTATGAAGAGGATGATACCATGGTGAGATTTCTTTTTGTGGCATCGACATTGCATAGGTTCAGTTTACAACATGGGTTTTTAGAACTGCATCTAATTTTGTTTTCCATCCATCACCAAACGTTGATTGATTTTGAAGATGTAGCTGCATACTAATTTATTGTAGTGGCGATGGTTTGCCAGAAGAGGTGTGCGTTAGATGAATTGTCCAAATTGTGTTTAGAAGATATGTTGAAAATATTATTTTAGTAACTTTTTGTAGATTGGTTTGTCGTATAATATATAGATACATACATGACTTTGTATCTTAATATGCAGAGTGAACTAGTATAGCTACTTTAAGCAAATTCATACAAATATCCATAATAATTTTAGTCACTAACCTTTAGAATCTTAAAGCATTATTGTTCAGACATGCTGAATGGAGTGATTGGCAGCATCCACCATGACCCGTCCTCACAAGACTGGCACGCTTATTCTCATTGAATTACTTCTCCACATACTTTTGTTCGATGACCTTGTTGTAAAGTTTATCCAAACTGCAATAATAAGATAGATATTCGCTTTTGTATTTGTTAGTAATGTGTGTAGTATATACGAAGGTAATGATTATTAAAATCAATAAGTTTTAATATGCACGATTATTAGTATGTAGATACAAAGATTGAATGAGATTCATTGACATAAATAATGATTTTACTGAAAAGTTTAACTTGTATTTGTAGCATTTATAAGATGGTATTGAAAAATGTTCTACATAAACACACTCCCACTTCAACCTCATCAAATTGGAATAACCTTTTCAACTTCTATACAGAAATCCTCCTTGAGTAGCACGCAAGATAATATATATTGTTTATACTTCTGCTACCTGTGGATGTCAGAAATCAAGTTCACATGTGAGTATTTTTTTCATGGGCCTTATAACGGGCCACATCCGTTAAAAGTGCACACTCTTTCAAGGTTAGACACGAAAGAGAGTTTTCTTGAAAAATATGAATGAAAATAATAAATACATGCGTAAGGATACTCCAGAGCGCGGCAACCCGAGTAAGTATTTACTACATGGCTGGCCAACACATTTGGGAATAACTGAACGGGCAAAAGTGAACAAAGTTCAAAGAAAATCATTATTCTTTTCAGTTGTAACAATGTTTGTCTTCCTATGCTACCTTGCAACTTGCATTTAGTCTATATCTCACGTTTACATAGTCGTACAAGTTTAAAAATCTCCCATTTCATTCTCTACTGAAAGAAATCTTAAGCATTCAGAAGGGTCGCACGCCAGCCTCCGAACCACCGAAGATTAGGGCACGTGGCCCGAAGGTCCTGGACCGGGCAGGTGACGCTCAGCCAGGTGCTGTTATCATCTAAAAAGTATTCGTACATTTTCTAAGCTTATCAATAGTCAATAACGTGGGTGCATACTTGTTGATCATTTACGAGAAGCTTCCAAAGAGTCGTTGATGGAGAAAAATGCATGTTAGTTGACTGCACCCGTTTATCAATTATTCTTCACGACTATAAACTTATTATTATAGAACTATTTTTGACATAGCTGTAAAGAACTTCAAGATAATCGATATTATAATTCTGCCGTAGTTCCCTTTAAGGCCTTGGTATGCTGAATCCAAACCCAGGCCCATGTTATTTATAGTCTGTGAACTTTGTCCAAATACTTCGATCTTATGGTAAGTGTTGAGTACTGATCGTGAAGGTTCTAGTATCTCCGCAGTTTATAGTTTTTACCATTCCACCCACCCCTTTATTGAGATTGACGAACAAGGTCCATGTGTTCCAAAAAGCGTTAGTATCTGCTGCCGATATTTTTTATTATAACTCAACAAACGTTGCTTGTAGCCAACAAGGGAGTAAATAGATCCATTGGGTTTAAAACCTTCAAGTTTTTTACCATTTTCACCGCCTTATATTTGAGTAGTAACAAAGGAAGTCATTCATTCTCGGGATGCCAACCCATTTGGTTGTTTATCCTCCGGTTAAGTTTCAGCTTTGCAATTACGTCTTTTCAAAAAATGAATTTTATTGGTAATTATGAACGTTACTTTAGTGTGAAACAGACATAAATGGGCAATATTTCCCTCAAATGGAGATGAGCACTTTGATTGTTGTGGGCATAAAGGTTATGGCGAGAAGCTTTGTAAGTAATATTACGTATCACGATTTACAGCTACAAACGCCGGGTGTTGATACTAACGTGCACCCATTGTTAATTTTCCTTAAACTTATGATATCCCTCGGACAATCTAATTTGTGAGATGACTTGTTGTGCTCCATACGAAGCACGTACGCCGTCATTTACAGATACTCTATACCATTTTTTCCACTCTTTTAAGGTAAGACGCAAGCAATTATTACATTTCACACTCGTCCCAATGATTGGAAGGAAGAACGGTACTTATACGTGTACCTCTAGCTTGTGCCGACAAGAATATTTACTTTGAAATGCATGTATAATGATGATAGGATGGGCATCTGGAGCATCCACATTAAGAAGGAAATTAAGTAAATACTTATAAATAATTGAAAAATATCTCATGATTGGTTCACATGTTGTTTGAAAACGCCGGGGGAGCAGAGCAAGAACACTTTAATAAATGTAAAGATGCTTGGTAGCCATCCAATTTTGGGAAAGAAGCTTAGTTATCAAGGCAAGTTATTTAGTTGTTAATTTTATGACTTCATCCAAGTGTGAAACACATGCTGTAAATGTTTGTATTTGTGCGTCCCTTCCAGATTCTTGGATACCAAAGTCACACATTACACAGGAAAGTGGAGTGAATTCGAAACTGTAACTGTTCTTTATGTATTGGCGCATGACGCCCGTCCAAACAATTGTGACTTTTGCGATCATGTTACGCTTTTACAGTACGTTACTGAAGTACTGTCAATACCACATTATGAGCGTCTAATACTGGAGCTCATAAATGTACACAGGATATCATGTATGAATGCACATATAAAAAGTTCACTGCAGTTCAGAAAGTATTTTCAGACTTGGAATTTAAATTTAAACAAAAATTGTCACGAATTTTGAATATGTTGTATTGATTTTCAGCAATTAATGTCTCACAAATGGGCGCTATATATAAAATAGAATTTTACTGGGTGATCATTAAATTCGCGGCGAGGAAACGCTTCGCCAAGAAAACATGATGCAGGAGAGCTTAACGGCGGAAACATGGAGTGCCGTTTTTATATTTAAGTTGCATTTAATATACACTAGAAACTTAAGTTACAAATCAAAAATCTCACGAGTCATTTAAAAACAAACGCGCTATTCTCCTACGTTTAAACTACATTTCCAAAGCGTTCTCTTTAAAACCCCTGGTGAAACTACCCTGCACGATTTCATATAGGTACCCAAGTTGGAAAATATTGACAGGCATCAAGATGTTTGTGGTCAATCGACCAGTCCTTACATTCTTACGGCAAACTGGACCGATCTGTCTGTGTGTGGTCACAGTCAGGTTAATAAGTCAGCAAAAACCTTTTCGTTCTCCGGAGCAACAAAGGTTGGAAGTAACATCCCCCGCAGAGCAGAGCGTGAAAATATTGGCATGAAATTTACCTTTAAAGCATTCATTACAGCATGAGATGTCAGAAATTACATCTATGTATTTGTCTAACCCAGTTATTTGAATCTTCTGTTTGTACGTATCTCATCCTTTCTCTATAACGTAGATGTTATCAAAGGGAAAACCGAGTGTTTCAAAACATACAAGCCCGCAGTTTTATCTAGAACAATCAGTGAAAATCATTATCTCCTCCGTGTAAAAGTGTTTAAGCAGATTCTGTTCCAGAGTAACAGTTACTTTTACAAGTTTCTTCTTTATGATTCAATCTGTGCGGGTTTCGGGTTTGACAAATGTTGACAGACATGTACAAGTTGGAACAAGAAAAGAGAAAAAACTCGAACAGCTTTTCATACCCAAATCCAACGTTTAACGTTTATGCTCAAATCCAATGTGTTTGGCTATCCAATGTCGAACAGTCATACAAAAATCTAGTGCTCACGATTAGATTTCGAAAAAAATTCGGTGCTGACATGTCATGCGAAGGCAATGATTATATTGCCCAGCTTTCATAATCAAACCCAATGATTTGCTTTAAAACTCAAATGCAATATTTAGCTTTCCAAGCTAATGTTCCTCTTCAAGGAATATCAGAGGATCTTCCATCGGTAATAATAAATGGACGAACGGACATTAACTCGTTCATCTTTTTTGATTAGATGGGAAACTAAGTGTAATATTACATGATTTGTCTGATTAAAAACTTGTGAACACGTACGTTTCTTTTCATATCTTAAAGGAACCGTTAGTTTTTCACTTTTGTTTGTAGTAACCATTTTTTGTGCTCGCGATCTTCACTGGGTGAGATTTTTCATTGAAACGGAAGGCTTTTCTATCCATTTAAATGAAAATGAATGAAAACACAGGTTTATACAATACTTGAATGCTAATATGTTACAAACGTTTAGCGGATTACGGGCATCAAGATTGTGAGTTATACAAATATGGAACCATAATATTATTGTACAATATCATTTTATTGAATTCGTCATCCGCAACTCCTTATTCACACTACCTGAGCCCAATATAATTTGTTAAAGATTTTAACATTGCAACCAACCATTCTTCAAAGGACCCTCATTGTTTGGTGTTTACAGCAGCAACTGGTTGGATAGAGTAACGATGTCCATACGTCTATTGTGTTCGGGCAAAGATAAGGACATGTCCCACTGTCTTTATCACTGGGTTTCATCGACAGTCTTAACACTTACCTCAGTGCAGTGATAATTTCACCTCTATTCACTTTTTGAAGCCTCATAATGTTAACAAGAAGAGAACGTGGATATTAAGAGGATTCCTTATCCCATGTTCCATCTTATCTCTTACTCATTCAGTCACTTCTCAATCTGCGAACGCACACATTTCCCTTGCCATTGTAGATACATATACATACCGTGCATCTGCGTGCATTATATGTTTACCTGCGACGGAACAAGACAGTTACAAAAGAGAACGGATATTATATTTACTCGATTAGTCTGCATCTTATTAGTATGTTACTCCTCATGATCTTATACAAGCTTTCATGTGTTGATCGAGATGCTTCTGTATATTTACAGTTGCATCTACAAGTATACTCAAGCAATGCCCCAACGAAATTTTCTCAAACTTGTGATTTACCTTGTTATTCCAATGAACACGGTATAAACGACACAAGTAAAAAGATTTTGTGTATAGCAAATGAGTATTTTGTTCATGTATTACTAGTGTAGAGTAAAGATTTATGTAAAGAAGGCACACTTGTAATGTCTAAGCAATGGTGAACTAAACCCAAATATTCTTTCTATAGATTATAACCGTCGTCATTATTCACAAGGTAAAATTCCCGCAACGCTCATGCACAAATTTTCTTTAGCCCAGCTTCTTCACCCTTGATCCTAGATTCCATATCATCTGAATACTATACGTATTCTAACAAATTGTCTATAACCTACTAACCTTCTGTATAGAGAGTATCCAAAACATCTTATCACCAGTAATCTTAATTTTTCGGTCTATCCATAAAAATCTACGGTAAAATTTGAAAGAATTTCACCGTCTTTTCACTCGTGCAACCTTATCCGTCTCCATCTTCAAGCACTGCAGGACTTATGTTCAGTTATTTTTGACAAAACATGTGCTACATCTGTAACCCCTTAGTTGTGGTTTGATATTTTTCTGCAGTCATCCACTTTCCGTTAAAGGCACATTCAAGCATATCTGCTAATTTTTCCACGAGAGGGAGGTAGGGGAAATCTAAATATTACCAATTAATTCAAACTGTATATCTATTTCATACATTTTTATGCTATATGCGCGTTTACTTTTAAGTTGTTATTTATGGCATCATTAATTTCGTGGTATTTAGCAACTTTTTGCAGAATAAAATTATACTGATTTTAAGTTTCATTGAAGAATTCGTCATAAATGAGTTATAATAGCTTCAAATTGAATGCGAAACTTGTATATGAACGGCAAAGATGTCAAGCCCAAAAAATAATTACAAAGTATTTATGTACAGTATTGCTCCATATAATGGCTTCGGTAGTGTTACAAGGAGATTAATAGCAGTTGTGACTGTGTGACACTTTTTTCATTGAGTAAAACTAATACAAGCTTACATCTCCAACACTTTCTCATGAGTCATGATCATTTTATTGCTTTTGAAATGATTCACAAGTCGTTATTATGCTCTTTTGTAAATGTAGAATTTTGTAGTAGTGTAAGTGACTGCTATAGTAGTACAAACATGAAATAGAGAATGAAGTAGCCATTGCGTTGACAGAATATGAAATACAAGTAAGATGCATTAGTATAATATGTCTAGTTGCGTGAGTACTCACTTGCTTTCTACTGTGGCATATAGTCATGTCATGTCGTATTAAAAAACTTGTAGACAAGGATACGATGCTCATCCAAGTTTCACGCCACACTGCTTAATAATATGGTTGTGTACATTTCACCAATGAAACTTGTTCCTAGAATGAAGTGGTGTGTACGTGTTCACAGACCCGTGCATTAACTAGCCATTCATCGGAGCTACTCAAGTTAGAAAGGGCTGGCTATAAAATGTACATGTAAATGAGTTTATTTTAAATGTTCACCATGTTGATTATAGTCGGTAGATATGTTGTTGAGGTGGTGAGCGGTAGAGAACTTGCAATTATTTATTCCAATCAGGAAACTTCGCGTCATTTCTTCTCTGCACCTTTCAACAGCCCTCTTTTTGTCTTCATTTAACATCAAGGTAACTGTAAAGCGTGTTCATTTGTCTGAAGTTATCAATAAGTCTTCCATATAACAGGTATCGTTGCGAAATTTTCTTCTTTGTTTGCAGCTTAACAACGAACATAATAAATTATTATTATTCAATAGCATGGCTATATAAATTTTAGAGTTTCAGAAACTGATGACAATCTTGGGAAAAATTAGCCAAGTCCGTAAATTTAACGGTACTAGAAACTAATTGTGAGACACCGCAACTGCATTGCGTATTACTACTATAAAACTAAATTATGAACGTGATCACAACAAATTATTAAATTTTGTAGTGGATGTTATTAATTTTATATGAAGATTATGTATTAACAGTGCATTCTAAAGCTTGAGAAACTCCGTTGGAAAAAAGTTAATACTGGTGGATCGGGGTATGTATGTGGAATTTAAACAGCCGCAAGTTAAGATTATAGTTTTCCCTTTCTTTTCACAGTTACGCTGGTATTTACTTGATTCCGAGGAAAAATTAACCGGAAGAGTTGCACCAGAGAATATTTTAGATGAAAATGCTGTATATACCACAGGGTTATTTGCTCAGGATGAGCTGTGAACCTGCATCAATCAGATTAGACATTGTGTATAAATTCACATGACAACCACACCACTAAACCGTCTATTCTTGTTGATTTCCAAGGTCTCCGATGGAATTATTGTGAATCCCTCTAGTCAGGTTAAATACACAACAGACTCCTTTCAATACAAACAAGAGTTATCTGAAGCATGATTTCTCAACTTGAGACTAGCTTTTTTATAGTAAATTGAATCTCTTACTTTTTTATACTTAGACTGTATATGCCTATGTTCTACACAATACCTGTGTACATGTTTTTCAAGGAAAAATTGTTATTGAAGACAAGGGAATAAAAACTCTTGTATTTTCTACTCCAATGATATCTCCGTATTTTCTATTGAATGCCTTTTATCTCCTCAATAATAGCTACATTACTTCTTTAAGAAAGAGTTAATACTTTATGATGGAATGGGTTAAAGAATAATATGTAACATTGTGGCGAGAGTAACCCAACCTGACATGTCGTATCAGCCCCTGTTTTATTCTCCATGGCTAAAAATATAATAGCAAAACTAAGATTTGGTGATGTTTCAGCTGGAATATATACGCTATGGTTTATATATAAAACACACTTGTGTTTATTACCACCTTAATGCACAAGAATATTTCCTTACTTTATACCCAATATCCTCATTGCTTCTGATCCCTCTTACTCAGATCATGAAAGAGGTATGGAAAGGAATCCAGCATTTTTCTCGTTGTCAATCCTAAAGGGTCGGATTTAAAAAACGTTGGAAGTTCTTCAACAAAGGACCTAAAGGTGACGATAAAAATTGCTTTATTTTTTTTAAAAGGGAAACCTCTGGGTATGCTTGATCAGCAACCTTCTCCCCACTGTTACATTTTTAAACTACAGGAAGGAATAAAGATTGGTGATCACTTACTTGTATGCTGTACTAATTCCTTCAATACTGTACTACAAACACATTTTGCAGCAACAAGCTTATGGATGCTAGGTAATATTTGTAGCCTTGCAGCTTTTTAATTAATCGTCTGTAATAATTACTACTCTCGAACTTAATTCATGACGTAGCCGAATTAAGTAGCCCGGATGGATACCCTAACGGTGAAAAGCCTGAATCAGCATTTCTTTCTGATTAATCACGCCCCAATAACTTCCGTAGTTTTGTTTCATTGAAAGTATTCAGTGATTTGCATTTTAATTACCAAGATATAAAGAGATCAGAAAGAAGTACGGAAAACATTTGTATTCTTGCATGTCTCTAAGCATAAGAAATCATTTCCAGCTTTGATTTCTTTTCGATAAAAGTTTACTTCATGAGAGCTACATTAAAGCATTGCAATATTACACCTCACTATATGTATATTAGTTACCTTAAGTATGTACTAATGTGTGTGATTCCGCCCAGAATCAAGTATGAAGACCTGTCTTTGAACGTGGAACCAGGGAATCTCAAGTGAAGAGCAAGCTTTTGAATGACTCTTGAAAAGGGTTAAAGAATTTTTTCGTTTTTTCTTCTAAAGCTGCTGAAAGGGAGAGAATACAGAAAGCATACGACACACAAAACAGCTTCTAGTACATCTCAGTTTTAAACGTTCTTCTCTTCCGATCCATTTTCTACCTCTGTAGAAGTTCATTCACAATCACAACGGTCGTCATTTTCACCACGTTAACTTGATTTGATTTCCGATTCCTCAACCCGTCCAGCCGTATTTTAAGCCTTTGAAATACAAGAGAATCTGATTTTTGTTCCCCTAGCTTCGTGAACTGAAAAGATGTTTAGAGACCTTACAGAGTGAGAGAGGACTGAGTGCGACATAGTGTTAAGTGACTGAAAGAGACCAGAGATCAGTATAATATAGAAGGTTTCTGAGAGGCTAAAACACCTGTATAAGTGTTCCATGTAGTCGTTTCAAATACACAAGTATATACTTGCAATCCCAATACCTTTAGCAAGATATTTAAACCGCTGTCAAATGTGTATTTTTCTTTTCACTCTTAAGTTGATTGCTTGAAAGAATAAGTATATAACGTGTTCATATTATAGGTATGGCTTACAAAAATTCACGGATGTCGCATATAGATGGACAACAACTGCATTTAGAAGAAGAGTTTTCATACTATTGGTCATGTTGAGCTATAAGTTGGTTTGTTCTTTTGAATTAAATGGTCTTCAAGAGAGGAAGCTACTTCGTTCAAGTTCTCTCTGCTGATTCATCGGGTTCAAGACAGCTGCAAGCCATTGAGCAATATTGACCAGTTCTTTGCAACTTGATTTCTGAAGACCTTTTGGCTTACCTTAAGTAATATGAGCCTCTATTTACAAGCGCGTTAAAAAATTGAGTGTCAACGGAGTTATTTATACAAGAAGAAAAAGGCTTACGCTTGAGCATCACCTTAACACAGGAATTATGAATGCTTACATCATTTGTCCATTCAGGCATTTACGCAGACCATTTGTACATTTAGTTGATCATTTTACATGTAGGCTTATTCGCTTGTACATTTAAGGCTTGGGTGTATGTACATTCAAATGTATTCTAATATCGTTCACCTTATTCAATTCATAGATCATTCGTACAAGCAGGCAGAAGTGGATCATTTGCAATGTACACTACTTTACCTTACATGAATTCTCTTACGTAACGAATTGAGTTTGAAAAACTACCGACAGGAAAGATGCGTGAGCTTTTGTAGAACAAGTATGACGTAATGTTAGGGCCATTGAAAAATCCTTTATATTTGCAACCCAGTGTCATGATCTTCTTCCTCATCTTTGTCTGCAAGAACCTGTGCCCAGACTAAGCATTTAAAGTAAATCAGAGCGTGACAAGTTCCAAGTTAAATACATATGCACGTATACATAAGGAAGTCATAAATGTTCCCCTTTTGATTACAGGTCTTGGACTGACAGGAACTAAAACTTGGATTTAGTTCCAGTCGCACGGTTCTTCATAACTTTAGAATTGCTTATTGTCAATAGGATTGAAATGTGGTTGAGCAATAAAGTATATACCATTCGGTCTTCATATTTTTTCTTGTCTTTCGTAATGGCGCTTAAGATTTTCAAATAAGAAAATGTAATTGATCAGGAAGTTACTTGCTGTTCCTTCCACGCGCATTCATGTACGTGTCAAATTCACACGTCGAAAATAAAAGTGTTGGTATTTCGACTAAGATTGAAATGTGTAGAAAATCCAGTATATATGCTGTCTCCTAGCGCTAACAGAATTGACTTTTTGGTTGTTTTACAGGCTCTTACATAATGCAGTAAACTTTTTGTGGATTTGAATCATGTCGACTAAGTTGCCCGACTGTCTGTGTAGTTGCACTATATGAATGTGAAACTACAAACGGATGGATGAAGTTATTCTATTCGCCCAAACTACATTGTAGGCTAGCTTCTTCGGTGTAGCATACAAGTATTCCGTACACTTTTACGCGTGTTTACTGTTCATGGGATGAACCACGGCAATGACTGGGCTAGGAACTTAAAGTGGCACGCGTCAATCGACCCTCCGAAAAATTTGACAATGTTCTCTAGCATAGAGTTCAAACAGATTTTCTGTATGTAATATAGAAAAGTGTGAAAGGACAACTCGAGGAAAGAAACATCTGCTCCTCATTAAACAATGGTGTCCCTGTCCCTCGAAAACATACCGAGATTAACCTTTATTTCATCCACCGGCTCCTCACATACACATCATATCATGTATAATATTACGTGGTTTATAATATTGCAAAGTTGAACCACGCAGCAAGTAGCTAGGCGGCTGGAATACACAGTTTTCAGTATGAAGCAGTATTAGGTGCTTATAACGCACCGGGTTTCACTCTGTATCTCTCAACTTCCTCCCTTCAATTATTACAGACGTACCTTCCATGACTTGCCCGTATTTACCTATGATTTGACTCCGAGTGTAAACACCATATGCATGTTGCATTTATGAAAGATTTCTGCCCCCGATATACAGTTACCAAAAAATTCCATTTTATGCTCATTTCATCTCAAGTCCACTCCTCCAACGACACATCCTTTCGTACGGTGCAACAAGTCAGCTGAATATTCTCATTTTCCTTCCCTCATAGTAAGAAAGTCGTAAATTATGATAGAGAAGAAATATTTCCCGCTTCCTTACAAACATATTTCTCAAATACTTTGAATAGTTTCTAGAAAACACGCGACACTTTTGACACGAGCCAATAACTTAAGCAATCGTAAAGACCAGGAACATAAAAACTACTACTCACGTTTACGTTACACATTTCAGGATCACTTAAATTCGTTTTTCAGTCCTATAAGTCATTCAGCTTTTATTTACTACTGGATTTCTCCTTTTGATTTCTCAGCTGCCTGTCCTTCCGCAGTATTTCAAAACCACAACCGCGGGTAGGTATAGTTGCAGATGTACAGATATATTCATTCTGTAGTACATATTCATTATTTTCTTACCTTGGTTGAATATTTGATGTTATTAATTACAACTAATTTCATTAGTTCTTATCAAGCTTACATTTAATTGCTAAATTTAATTACAGTTAATTATCAATTAATCAATGTCAATATCTTCGATAGTCAACGGGGTTGTAAACACTGTCCTGTGGTTTTTTAGTGTTTGCACGTCATGTGGTTAGTTTTTTTGTCTGCAAATTTGCATGTATGGCAGGGTTAGGGAAAACGCTGGATGATAGGGCTGGGATGTTTTCACAACCGTAAAAATCCATAAGTTTTGTGATGAGCATGAAACACACGAGGTAAACAGACAGATAGGTGCATTCGATAATCTGACATGGCATGTCATGTCATGTGGGCATAAAAACGAACGTTGGAGCGTTTGTAACGTTATCGACCATACTATCGACATTGTGTATATCTTCTTGTATAGTGTTGCGAGCTCCATATGCAACGGACGCTAACGATTTGTATGACTGGAAATTATAAGAGATGAGAGCTTCAAGCTACGCTGAGAATTAGTACTGCATCTGTAGTTGCTGAAAGAGAGTGTACGTCACGCCTGGATTGTACGTGTTACTAGCCCGGGCGGAACCTTAATAGACATACTTAGTAGGAAGTTTATTACTCTGTGTACGTACTATGTGCAGGCAGGTAGGGAAAGATAATAGAAAATGCCGACTGAAGATGAGTAAGAGCCACAAACAATGAATGCGGATGGCCTGCGTACATTTACTCCTAATAAACGGTTGTTTCCAAAACTGTACACCACGTAGAAATTCCGTCCTTAGAATTAGTAGCACCTCACTATATACTTAATGTTATAGGTAAAAAATAATAATTCAACACGTATATGATTAGTTGGGTTAAATAAATGGCTCGTGGGTGCTCTGACAGTCAACACACTCACAGCAAATGTTCTCGGTATAATATCCCCTAGAGTCTATACATCTGTATCTAAGGGCTTATACACACATATTTAGATACAAACCATTAGCCTTTATAAGTGCCTGTTGTATCTTCCATTGCACCTATAAATGGATGATCACGTAGAACAGGTATTGTTCTTCGCTCTCCACTACGATGACTTGCTTAATGCGCCATATAGGTACTCCAGAATTGTACTACTTGTAAGTACACATAATGGAATGTTGTTCCTTGCACTAATATACATATGTAAGTTGCAGTAAATATGGCTACTTACACACAATAATAAAATTTGGAAACAGAATATGGATTTAGAACATAGAGCATGAAAATGCAGGTACATATATGTTATCTATTGTATGTATATAATATAAGTATACAACATAGAAGTATAAGCATGAATGCCTACAATCCAGGAAGAACTATTATGACCGTTTACCTGTGGCTAACGATGAGTGGAGTAACAAAGTTCAACCGCTCACACTTTGAATCTCATTACTCAACTCAGATACTTATTCTCTCTCTTCTGTATTGAGAAAGGAATGGTAAGGACAAAATAAATGAGTCGGATGGGAAGAGAACAGATGCGGAGATCTCTCCCACTCGATCTCTCATTCCATGTGCTAAATTAAATACCCGGATTGTGCCTACCTTCATACATACATGTACGTTCCCATCGCTGGTGTGCATTGCATGAACTGCTCAGAATCTTTCTTAATCATACTCTTTATTAATACTTGGTGGCAACTTTATAGTAAAGTTGTAAGACATACTTTTTGTTCTATTTACAGCGCTCGATTGACGTATGTTAGGATTAGGACAAGTACACCAGAAAGATGATTGTCAACATATCGATCAAAAGTAGAGACTATATATAGTAAGTAGGTGTATGTGTATTGCTGGTAATAAAGAGAAAGGACATAAACAAAGAATCTGTCAACAGGAGCAATAAAAGTTTTTTAATGATACTGTAGAATGACAAAAAGGTCCTAGTGGAGATTCTCTTTCCTTTTTATTAATACTTACAAATTGTATGTATGTATAAACGATAGAATTTGACCAAACAATGGAATTAAATAGAGAGCCAGGCCTATTGAAGTACCGGCGGATATGAAATGTGGAGAGGTGGGCCATGCAGTGAGACAGATAGAGAGAGTAAAGATTAGGAGAGTAACATCTGAGATGGGAATATTTCATCCTATACCAATGAGATTATTTATTGTGACAGAGGACCTTAATCATGGAAATCGCCGAGTGCGATATATATACATATATATCTATATGCATATAGAGAGAGAGAGAGTGAGAGGTGGAAATAAATCAACATAATAATGGACAGGTAAATAGCATGATAGGGAAACATTGAAGAAGGCCATGAGGACACCAGGAGTTGGCATGTGTATCATAAACATGGAACCATCTTTTTGGGAACCAGTAGATAATCTGGATCAGTTCTATGATTCCTGCTGTGACCCTGTGATATTCTAGATTATTCTCACCTGTCCTCAAACTCTTGTGTACTTACTTGCCACCAATGCACTTAGCCTCATGAGGAACAATCATTTTCAGGGTGACTGGTGCATTTGTCCTATCAAGTAAATACACAATGCACTCTCACACAAGGGGAGCATTTTCAGAGATCAAACTACTAATAGCAAGTATCCCTCTTATACTACCGTCCTATACTCTAATATGTGCATACCCCATATGATATTAATATACCCAATTATATATTGGACGGAACTACTCTCCACAGCAAACACGTATGTGCAAGTGTATCCCGCATTCAGCAGATAAAACCGTGCTTATTATACTACATGCATACTATTGGATATGTAGAAAGTTTTAATTTTCCATGCACAATGTATTCATAAACTAAGCTGCTCCGTTACTCGATACTTCAATGGATGTGGCAGTGAAGGGACGTAATCAGGTATGGCTTGTGCCATAATATTGTCAATATGTACCTAGTGCATGAGTCAAACTAAAATTACAAAGACAACAAAAGTGTAGCATAACTTGAAAGATTAAATGCAAAAGATGACGAAAACCTTTAGTTTGTACACAGAATCTGGCCCGTGCTTTATATTAATAAAATTGTCCAGCTGCTCATCCACACATTGCATTTTTCCCTACAGTAAAAAACGTCACCAGATAACACCGACACTGCAGGAGCTAAAAAACATTAGCACATGTCAGAAAGGCAGTGACAGCGTTGAAACAACTTCTAAAAAACATTGAAAAATTCGACGACAGGATTCAAAATACAAACGACGCTTTTTAAAGTCTGTTCAGAGGTTATTGGCCAAATTTTCGGACGGGCTGCATAGTTCTGAACTCGGTAATTCTAAGATGGATTTATCAATCTTAAGAAAATCTAGTTTTCAATCTACCAACCATTGATTGCAGACGGCAAACAATCATATTGGTCATTGGACTAATAGCGAATTAACACAAAGAGTTGAATTTTTCTTATCCAGGAAAAACTGAGTAGAGGCTTAAAATTATATTTACTGATGATTTTGTCCTTAATGTTGACTGTAATCATCTAAAGAATATGACAATGCTTATAGAGTTCCCAACATTTATGGAGCTCACTATAAAAAATTTCACAGTATCAGCCACAAATTTATATCTGTCAGTAGGTGATAAAGAAAAAGAGTTTTTAGGAGGTTCATATCTATTAATTTGATTTGAGCTTTGAGTTTATCTCCATTTCACCTGGCTCAACTGAAGGGAGGATGCAGAGGAAGTAAGACCGCGTATATCTTTACAGCTTTAAAAAACTAGAATCAACTTTACAACAGCAAGGTATACATCAACTTAAAACTTTCACGATTATATTCTCAATATAATCAGATTGATGAATGAGTTTTGAGTCGCGATGTACAGCCCTACTTTCCTGTCTTTCTCAAATCTTCAACCTGATATTATTTTCTTCCTCTCATTTCTTGAGCTCCTTGGCGAAGAAAAATTGTTCTATTCAAAAAAACGAACCGGTCATTGACTCAGGTGTTAAATTCATGCGACCCGAGCGATATGAGAAAATCCTAAATTTTGTTATTGTACACAAGGCTGTGCACATATAAGTTATAGATATAAACAAAGCAGATTAAAAACTAAAGTTGAAATTATATGTATGTGTGTGCTATTAGAACCTTTTGTAATGAGATTGAACGTTATGAGATTTTTCCTCTAATGTTGTCCGAGACAAATATGGTAGACTCATTCATATTATTAAAACGGGATAGTTGCGTAGGTGCCACTGTATGTATCCTAACTAATGCCTTCATGTCACTTACAGCTACAGTGACAAATTGCAAATAGTTAACTTTCAATGATGATCATTATTCGTTTTATTAGCGTGGTCACTTGCAATTCTTCTGCACACTACTTATCAAATTGAAAATCCAAAGAGGTACCAATATTACTGCTGATGAGATGTCCACAAGTCAAATCTATTTTCCGGATTCGTCCGTCCAGGAGAGAAATTTTTATTAACAGAGTACTTGTAATAAGTATCAACTTTGTGATTGAGAACTAACAATGGAAGTGGTACAGAAGTGACAACTTGGATTTGGAGCAAAGAATACAATTCTAATGGACTTTTATTATTAAACATTATTAAGTTTTCCGTGTCTTTTTCAACAACCTTTGCATTTGTTATACATATTACGGACTTTGATTTTATTTTTTACATTTCTAATGTATTGGTAATATCATAACGTTCATTATTAAAATTCGATCCCTCGATTCTTGAAATAAATGAAAATTCACGTATTAAAATTCATTTTGAAATTGTGTGTGAAAAGTTCAGGCAATGACAAAGTAAAATTAGATTGCACCAAAGAATGGTAACTTTTATAACCTGCTCCGTATAAAAAAAGTTAATAAGGCTGTGATAAAAAAAATTGATAGGATGATTTGGAATAATAATTCTGTCATTCCAAATGTAATTTGAAGTTTATCCCCTTACTAGTGCAAGTTGGAAGGTTAAAAGTAGACAAGTGGGACGTGACTTAATGTAAAAATTAGAGATAAAGACATTGAAATAAGCATAGAGTAGTAATATCATAAGTGATGATCCCCACGGAATATATCTTCCTGTACAAGAATAGAAATAGAGAGCATTAATAAGTTCTATTTTGCTAAATGTCCACGGCAATAGTATTATATCTGAGAGACCGGTGGGTTTCTTTTATCTATAAATTACATCCCTGAAAGACTATATCAATGGAGTGTACAGCAATGCATTTGACATTTTGATCTCTAAAGGGTTGTTTCACATTCCGGGTTATTGTGTAGGAGGACTTGAGAGAAGCAATGTAAATAGTGAAAAAAATCCCGTAAAAAGCATATGGATGATAGTTTTTTGAACTGACGAGGAGGACAAGCTCGAATAGAGCAGAATTGGTAGGTCTAAGTTCAAAAGAATTGCCGACAAAAGAGAATGGAATTTTGTTATGTGATCCGCTAGCATGTAGGATACAGTACAGAAGCTATATATGTGTGTGCTTAGTTTTTTATCCTTTTAAAGTTTTTGGTTCCTTTTTTAAAGTTTTCACAATACTAAAAAAGATCCAAGTAGTGCAGCGGCTACACGGACCGGACTTTAATTTATGTAATGCCTTGCTTGAGCGATAACTGATGAAGCAAATCTAACGATTTCACGATAGACCACAAAGTAAAGGGAGTAAATTGGATTAAAAGTAGAAAAAGGTTTGAGTTAACGGTCCATACTATAAAACCGGCTAAAGTCATACCCGGTACAAGGTTAATTGATGAAAAGCTGCTGTGTAAACTAACCGATTGATGTATATCATATAACTTTTTACTCAATTCTATGTATTTCATATGATTCTAACAGAATTTTATGCATTATAACTACAACAGTATATTGTATTACCACTATGACACTAGCTGGATTTTATTAAACACAACTTTATGTACTATACGAAGCTACCAGAATTTATGTTCTACACACACGAGAACTACAAAGCCAGTAGTGTCTCCTCACTTCATTTAGCTAACTTTTAAGTTTACGTACACACTACTTACACGAACAGGAAATGATTTAAAGAAACGGTTTTTATTTTAAAAAACTCGACGACAAAGCAGTACATTTCATATAGAGCCACAGCACCCCGTGCAGGTTCATGCTTCCTCCTTTATGAACATGCCAAATTTAAGGCGCCGACAATGCACAATGTGCTCAGTAAGTATCTTACGCTTCACCCACCCACACAAAACTAAATTCAACGCTTCCCTGTCTCTTTCCCTATTTTATATGTACACCAGTACTATACGATCAAGCTCTCTATTGCCGCCAAAGTGCACACGACTACAGCCGTATCGTAGTTTGTTAGAATAGACTGAAGAAACCCTTTGAAAATTTTTACACGATTCTCCCTAAGTTCTATTAACCGGTAGCTTTTTCGGCTCTTTATACAATTCTATGAATCCGCTAGCTTTTTCGGCTTTCTTAAACAATTATGTTTCCTCAATCCTCTATTTTTTCCCGCTTACAATTAAATTTCCTCAATCCTCTAGTTTTCGGCTTACAATTATGTTCTTAGAATCCATGATATTCTTTAGATTGTGAAATCTTCATTTACTTCACATGAGGATGTTGCAACACATACAAAATTTATGACAAGCTGAAAGGATAAATTGGTTATACTCGCCTGTATAAATACATTGAATATATGAATACTATTTTTGTCTGAGAAAAACAGATGAAGGCTACTATCTCCCGGAATCACTCAAAACCATTACAATTATGTAAGGAAAGATAGCGACCGCCGTCGTCATCCAAGTTCCCAATAATCCCAAAGAATTCCGCGTTTCCCGACCGTATAATTGCTTATTGTTATCACGGCTGTGGTCAGGGATTCACCCGAAATGTACATACTGAAGGAATAACTTTTGCGATATAATAGAGTTTATTGCAATTGCACTGCACAAACAATTCAAATATGTTCCTCTGAATCCTCCGTTATCGGAATGATCCTCTGCTTTAACATATGCTGTTGATCAAGGACTCCCCTTTTATTTGTTCTAGATTTTTTTTAAAGGTCTCCTCTGTGAGGACAATTTGCCTCAAAATGATGATGTAAATGATTTTTAAACGATTTGGAGGAAGGTGATAAGGAAGGATTAGTATTGCCTATGTATTTTAGCGTATTGTGCGTTGTAAAATGCTTATAACGAAGCGTCACAAGCACGAGGGTGAGGCCTGCGATGTTACTTGGAGATTTTGAGCTGCCCGTGAAATGTTGTAGTATAGTGTAGAGTAATATGGTGAAAGGGATGCATTAATAAGTCGGATGAATACATGCTAAATCATTATTCATTTTAGATTTGATCATTAGATATATTTATATAGATGGTTTCCCTGATT
Organism: Lipothrix lubbocki; assembly: GCA_034696945.1. Lineage (NCBI taxonomy): Eukaryota > Metazoa > Arthropoda > Collembola > Symphypleona > Sminthuridae > Lipothrix > Lipothrix lubbocki. The sequence goes on from JAQGAK010000239.1 coordinate 29,000, forward strand.
CTTTTATGAATCAATTGTAAATGGCTTGTGCGAGGAGGCCATTAGTAGGCAAAAGTAGTACGTGAGTTAGGAAAACTTGAAAAGTTCTAATTCAATGCATTCTTTCGTCGCGCTGTTGTTGAGGGAAAATGGAAAAGTTTTCATCTTCTCAGTCTATACTGCTGCAAAACTAGCATTATATTACGCATATAGCTACAAATGAGTACATTTCCACCAGCATTGTTGTGATATGAACGCATCCTCCATATACGGAAGCTACTTGGGTTACATTACAAATCCAACCGCTCTATTCTCTCTATCATCATCACCACCCTCGTTGACAATTCTGACATTAGCGTGTTTTATCAAGGATCACCCAGCCTGGCTGACGTTGACGACTCAAACTCATCATGTCGCCCTTTTCCTCCGCATCAAAAGGATAATTTGTCATACTATCACTCAATAACATCAACTGGGCACAATTTCCTCAGCTTGTACAATAGAACACAAGATTTATGTGTAGCTTCCACATGTACACTACGTTTTGTACTCAAGAACTATGTATGTATATTATGTATTATATGCTACTGTAGATACTTATTATATTATATTTTCTCTTATTATATCAGTTTACTTTACATGTTTCGCCGTTACAGAATTATGAAGTATGGGAGCCATATGAAAAAATTCATTAAAAAGTTTCATTTGCATTGCTGAAAATGTTCCAGTATTTTCGAATTATAACAATATTTTATTCATACCCGCAATAATTTAAATGCCTAGTCATCATATGAGATTCAATCCGATTTTATCGATAGTGATTAAAAAAGATTCATATGGGTTCTTCTGAAGGAGTATGGATCGAAGCACAAAGATTCAAGCCTGCTAGGGTCATTTTGGCTTTTCTACAAGATAACTTATGTACATGGTGTTCAAAGTTGAGTGATATCCACAATTTGATGAAATCTCTTGACAGGCGCTTGAGGTTGGAATTTATTCATTAAATTCCGATTACTAGTTGAAATTTAAAGTTATTAAGATGGATTTAGAGCTTAGTGAATTTTAATGACAGAATTTCGAGATTGAATTTAAAATTGACGCTTTGTTTTTGTTTAAAACGTTACTGTTTGTTACCATTTTTAATAAACTCAAGATAACAGCTCGCTCATGATACGTGGTTTCTATTATTTACAGCCTTATGCATTAATAAATACGTGACATGGCGTTTTTGACAGGTTAGAATAAATTCTAAAACCGACGCAGACATCTCTGAATTGCTATCAAGATGATAGCAATCATTTTACTCCATATTTCAATAAATACAAAGAAAAATTCATGAATTTTCAAGGTTGTCAGAAATTGAGAGCACACGGCATCAGTGCGGCTAGCCATTCCTTGGGAAATTTTCGTATTTCTAATGTTTGAAACTCGAGTTAACAAGGGCCCGGAAGAAACAACAGAATTAGTTTTCAGGTTAATTGAGTTACCTAGTTTAAGTTTACGGTAATTTATTAAAGATGGATAAGTTTATAAAATTTCTACGAGTTTAAAATACCTGTAAAAGAAGCTACGAAGCATCAATAGATATTACATAAGTGTAAAATGCGTATGTACATCAGTGTTTGTGCTTGAGTTGTCACTAACACAAACACTGGTGTTATAGCCCACCAACGCCGCCTAACCCAATATTTTAGGGATAACAGATTATTTATTGACATGCTTGAATAGGGAGTTCACGGTGGTTCACATACGAGTTTACACGAAATAAAAATGTTTCTTCATACTTAAACGTCACCTCCCAGGCAGCGAATCGAATCGCAAAATAGTCTGTCAAACATATTCCATAGGGCTGCCAGTTACCCGAAAACCCTCATTACTATACTTCGTCCCTTTTAGTTCCATTCAACCCAAAACCTCATCTATGTACGTGGGCAGTTTTATCAGTTACATTGCTAATTATGTTTAACTTTGTACAGCTCATTCCTGGTTTTAGCTCAAACATTTTCACAAACAACGTAAAGTTATGACGCTTCCAAGTCGGAATATTTAACAAAATACTAAACTTGTTAACATAAAGTTCATGTTCAGAGAACAAAAATGATTGCATCTATGTAGTTCAAGAAGCTGCCGACGTACATAAGAACATTTTTCTAGCCACGAAGGCATGTTAAACTTACAAAGCCTAAAAATCAAAGGCCGTGACGAAAGAGAGTAAACGAAAGAAAATTCCCTTTTAAAAATCTCATCATTCTATATGGGCTGACATGTTATCGATACTGGTAAAGAAAATATTACTTAAAGTTTTACAAGAATATTTCTGCCACCCAAATCTAAACAGTCGGCTTTTCATGTTACTACATAGTTATCAGGTATGCTGTATCAATAGAGTCTGTATGAAAATAAAGGTTATTAAAGCTTCTCAAGGGAAAAAAGGTGTTGATCAAAACCAAAACAAAACTATTACACAGTCAATCAACACGTAACTTTGCCAAATTTTAAATTGAACATACTACGTCGTTCTTTGTAAAATTATATGCGACGAGATAATAAAATGTAATATAAAGAAAAAGCAGACAGTCCTTTTGAAACAACTGGTTCATTCATCATTGCATTCAGGCAAAACGGAGCAAGTACAAGAATAGGAACAAGTAGAAGGATATGGAGCAAGTACAAGAATACGAAGCAAGTATAGAATAAAAATACAATGGAGTTCTCTTGTCGATAAAAATTGTTCCGGTTTCCTCCTCCTGCATAGTATCACTCAAGGAGAGTTTGTCCCACTGATTGAATTTTATTTTTTTTCAGTAATGGTGCAGATGGAGAAGATAATTGGAAAAAATTGAATTCTTGCGAGCTCTCGTAATATGTATGTACAGGAGAAAGTGTTTGTTTGACTGTGTAAACGAGTGCACTATGTTAATTCAACAAATTTCGTGCTCCATTCAAACGATTATTTAATTTTAAGCTGTAAAGAATCAGCATGATCAACGAGGACTAAAAGGTACATAAGCTTGATTGTTCAATGCTCCTGTGTGCTGCTATTGTTGCCGTCATGAAGGTGTATGGAAAAAACAAATAGAAATGGGTTGGTGACTCAACCGTCAGTCATGTGGTCAGATAAGACGAGTGAGAAAGTGGATGATATTTTTACACATTCTTGTGATGCAGCCCACGGTCAGTTGAAGCAGCCTCCGTTCGTACACAAAGACCTGGACGGTTCTTTGTGTGCTGTATCTATAGAGAGGACCAAAGGGAGGATGAAGACAAGTGAATATTGATTTACCGCAGTTTATTCTACATAGGATACATACATGCCTACTCTGCAAAATGGAATTCCAATCTGCTAATCTAATTTACTGCATTTAGTAGCTACCACTAGGCTACTACGAGCTATACTATATTACAGTTTCCGTTCTTGTGCTTAACCATCATTACCACTGAGGATGTACTTTCCTAAATTTTACCCTGTAGGTCACGAAATACTCACCTATATTCCTGTTAGAATCCTGTTTTATATTACTTTATTTTATATTTACTCTGCTTAAGACATAACATTATGAATCAGTTTATAAAATTACACTAAAATTACATTAAGCATGGAAACCAAATATAAACGACGTATCCAGGTACGTTTTCCCAATCAGAGCCTGAATGGTATTACCGCAAGTTAATCCCAGAGCATTTCCCTAAAATATAAAGCAAAATATAATGATTGGTAAACCAGACAAATGGGAGCATAAACCACAAGTCCTAAATCAATATGGAAAATTATCGGGACGACTTGCCGCATGTACGGCCTTAATAACTTCTAGTCGGTCAACCACAATAGGTGTATATACCATGGAACAATACAACTTGTCTATTAACGCACAAACCACCAACACAGGTCTTCCAACTCAGCAGTTCCCACCACAAAGCTCGAAATGCCCAAGATTTAACTCTTCCATCAACCCAATCAATCTAAAAGGCCGGGTCGTGTGGCATGTCAGAGAGTAGAAGTAAATCCAGAAAATAGAAAACAGCTCCGATTCAAACGCATCCGATTATATCCATCTATCCGAGTGGATTCTTGCTTTGTATTATAAAGGGTGAACAGATCAACTGCACCAAACTCTGACAACTTTGTAAAAGAAGAGTGTTGGGAAAGAGGAAGCTCACACGGCTCATAGTTCATGTTCTTGTCATAATCCACGTGTGCCATCAGCAAAAACAAGCGCCTCATCCATTTGCTCCACTGTCTGTAAAGCACGATAGTCAGCCCTGTACTCTCAAAATATAAGGTATCTTGCACGAATGTTTTTATTATTTTCCCCATACTATTATTCTCCACTCATCACTTCATCGCGGCTCTTCCTGCATTTTGGTAAAATAAGCACAATAAAAATGGTCTCAACCAATGGTCAAAAAATCAATTTAACATGTTTTGTGGTATTACATATTAAATTATACTTTGTACATTAGAAATAAATAGAATCACAAAAAATAACTACCAATCAGCTGTTACATACTCGAGCACCTCAGATTGGAAAAACAATTTTTTTCGGGTAAAAAATCAGACCGAGCTATTCAAATAGGTTACGCTTAGATTTCCCAAGATATTTTAAAAACCTTGAATACAAATTGACTAAGAAAATTTACTTGAGAGTTAGATAAGCGTAACAGAATCAGGAAAAAAGTTGTGACCAAGCCTATTATTCAAATTTGCTTTACAATTGTACACACACTTTAGTCCCGAGTGCTTGTTTGATTAGGTATACATTATTTGTTAAACCTTTTTGATTCAAAAACTTCACAGTCAAGAGCTATCAAATATTAAGTAAATACAATACAGGAAGAAAGGAAGCCTCACATGTACATTACACAACAATAATGACAGATATGGAAGACCTAATTTGTCAACTGACAAACCTATAGATGGGTATTAAGGGAAAAAAGAAGGCGACAAGGGAACTCAACCGACACCCTCGACATAAACCTAGGTCCATTGTCAGTTCTTGCATCCTTCTAGAGGCAAGAGCCTGGAGGAAGATCGTAAATCCAACCCTTACCATCTAATGTTCAAATGAGTTTGAGTAATCTAATAATAATATGATACAACAAGTTCACCAAGTTTCAACGCATACAATACCCTCCGATACACATATTACATAAGATGAATCCATGGCGGCTGCATATCAAAGTCCACTTCCAAGTAATAAACATACTGATTTGCATGAGTGCTACAGACCGTATTTCATGCGCGTAGTCTTTTTTCATGAATTTTACCATCCTGATTTCATGAATACAAGGACTTTATTTTGAGGATGTACAAACCTGATTCACTGAATGTGTAGCGTCCTAAATGTGATCGATGTCACATATAACGACACGGAGTGGCATGGTATGTTAAATGGGACTCAACTCTTTAGCCCACAACTCGTCTTATGAATGAAATCATGTTTTCAAAGTTGAGACCGGCAGTGGCATGCATTGTAATTAATGGATTAGTTTTCTGCAAATTAAGTGTGGGAACGGTGATAGGTTGGTTGGTTTACAAGCTCATCCATGGTCTCGCATACTGATTAGCTGAGAGAAAGGAGCATGTAGCTACTGCTGAAAATAATACTGACATTTATTTCCTTTGAATTCTATCTGTCACACATAGAACACCACAATCTATGGCATGTGGTTCCTACTGTTTTATGATTCCTAAAATGCTAATACGACAAAAATAAATATAAAATATTCCTTACGACTGACTATACCCAACCTTAATATTTTTACGCGTAGAAAGACACCACCAGATTGAACTTACTTGTTCAAGAGGATTAGCATTTTTTCACCCTCACCATAATGCACATGTTTGATGTTTCCACACCGCCGGTCTTGTAACTTTGTTTTCAAAAGGAAATTCTTATTGCAAGGATTTAAAAGTCTTCTAGACGACGCGACGTTTTCAAAACTCAATCTTAAAGTCAAGCAAACTTAAATATAAATTTATTATAGAGTTTAATCAGTTGGCTCAAACTTTTTTTTCAAATACAGTATGATATTTAGCGTTCAAATATAGCTTTGAGATTTAAATCAGAAATTGAAAATTACAGGTGATAATTACTTTTAATGTTTATTTAATTGAAATCACTTGAACTGGTTGCAACGGCAAATCAAGTTGTAAACCGCATTGATTAAATAATAAAATTACAAGGAATCACATGAGTTACTAAACGAAATAATATTATTAGTCAGGCCTAATTGCCTATTAAAATCGAGGCTGTTCCAGCCACAGCCAATCTGTTATTTTGCCTATTTACTGAGCTACATAATTTAAAATAAATAAACGTCTTCTTCAGATCCATTTGGGTACATCCAAGTACTTGAAAAACAAACCTATGGTTCAGTAGTACATATTACTACACTATCTTAAAGCTAAAGTTATTTAAATACTTATAGTGGTAGCTTGGGGAAAGAAGAAGCTTGAGTCCTGACGGAAATGACTTGTCACGAACTTGAGCCGAATCAATTTGCATAACATATGAAACTCCTCACTCTAATATTCCTAAAAGTCCCTCTTTCATTCTCTAGTAATCATAAAGTGTAATACACTAATTTGTCCTACGCTATATTTGTTCAGCAACATTTGTATTACACCCTGTCATTTGAATCTTTTCTTCTATCTTGTAAACCTCTTACGATTGAATTAAGTAATGACCAACTAGGTCATATGCAGCCATCAAACCAGGTCCAAAAATCCAAAGCATGACTGAATATAATACTATTACCGTCATTACTTATTTAGTAACATTGAAACTTTTAGAAAAGGATTTTGCATAACATTTTCACAAAAACATTTTTCTAAATATTTTTATTTTGAAATTTAAAAAATCATTTTTGCTCGTATAGTAATTGTCTCTGGGGAAATTCGTAATTATTTCAAAAAATCATTGATAACTAGAATGTTCACTTGACAGACACATTTGTATTCAATTTATATTCTTGTGTAAATGCATCTTACAAATTAAAATAAAGGCATAACAAATCAAGGAAATTACGGCAGTAAACATGCATTTATGTGGATGCCTTTCCTTCTTTCTAAAGAAGTATTATTTTTTCCCTTAACTGACACGTTTAAAAATGCTTGGAACGTCAAAAAAATAAATTTTGCATTTCTCGGTTCTATGGTCTGACGCTGCAAATATGAAATTTATGTGCAGTATGGACAAGAATATAACTATGCTGACAACTCAAGGAAAAGCGAACTCCGATGTTTTTTCAAGTGTTTCTCATAATAGGAAAGAAATGAGGAAATCTTTATGATTATTGTGCCAATAGGTTTCCTAACTAGCATTTTTTAAATTTATATTTCAGAACTCTTGAAGGAAAGAATCGTAATGGAACCTACATCGTTTACAAACTACAAGAGTTAGTTATATTTATATAGATATACTTCACAAGTAGTGGTTACAGTAAAGCTACAAACAGCTAAAGAAACAGATCAGTATTGTACAAAACCAACTAAACTCAGTCCAGGATATGTAGGACTAAATAAATCTGTGGTATTGGTGCAATGTGAATATGGCATTAATTTGGAGGTTGTTCAAGAGTGATATTTCCGCATGTACAGGATTTTAAAAAAATGAGATGGTAATAACGATCAAAATAATGAACCGAGATATCTTTTGCATATTATAATTTATGTCAACGTTAATAATTCCAGCATTAAATAGTGGGGAATAAGGTTTCTAAACTTCATCCTTCACCTACTATAAGCCCGCAACGTTACAAGTGGTAACAATATTTAAACACACAACTTTTTGGATAGTAATCCGACGTCTATCTTGGACTGTATTTTCATAGTGCAGAGGAATAATATAATAAGAAAGATGAGAGTTATCCCAAGAAAAAGAAAGTAGCAACGTATGTACAACAATGCACACTTAATTTTTTGAATACTTATAATGCACAATATGCCAGCTTAGCAGTTAATGTCTGTCAGTATTTCTTTAAACAATTTTGTATTTCAGGAATATTTTCAGGATTTTATGTCATTGCTTTACATATCACTAAATTCTATCTCACGAGCTCTCATTCTTTCCCCTCTTCATGCCTCTCTGGTCTCAAGAGATTCGACGTGAAGAAGCGTGGCTAAGGCTTAGGAGTGCATATGTACCTATAGGATAATGCATGCAAACGAGGTGACGATAAAACTAACAACATTCAACCACAAATAATGAATTATTTAACTATTCTTTCAATACTTGTACTTTGGATTTCAACCTTCGTACATGGTTTGTGATCGAGTTGATGAGTATATTCTGTTTTCATCACGCATTTGTACACTATCTTTTCTTGTTGTACATATTTTTCTACTTGTCGTACATATTATCTAATCAATTTTTTGAGCATATTTTGTATTCGAGTCTCGTATGTATGCATCCTGATATACTGAATTTAAGTTTCTATAAGCATACTTTCTTTTTAAACTAATGTAAACAGTGCACAGGTACCTACACGTTAAAACCAATAAGCTGCTGAGTAGTGCTGAGCATATTTTACAATCGAGCAGTATTTCCGCCCAAAAGAACTCCAACGCTGAGGCAATACTCAAGTATTTGGATGATCATGAAAGAACAGAAAACACAAATCAGCAGAGGATAAAAGAAGAGTCTGCCATAGGCCATTCTATGATTTTTAGATTAAACAGGTTTGGCAGGTACTGAATGGCATTTTGATTTAAATAGCTCGTTCACTTAAAAGAGACAGGGCTTTGAAGTGTGGTACAACCAAATAAGTGGAACTGTATGCTTTAACAAATTATTTTTATTTTATTTCATTGCTTTCTCATGTTTACAATGTTTACATACTTCCCATTACCAATTAAGATTACGTGAACAAACTTAACCGCAACGATTATAATACGGCTCGTATACTACATCCATAGGAGTAATAGGTAAGCGTGCGAGTGTCATTGAAAAACTTTCTTCTACTACACACGATAGAATCACCAGAGGATGAAAGGTGAATCATCCTCGTAACCCAAAAAGTGTTTGGTTGGGAAGCTTCCCTTGTAAAGAAAAATTGCAGCTTGAATCAAAGCAAAATGCTTTTCAAGTAGTCCTGTTCACAACGAAATCAAACGTAATTTTTGTTGCCCAGAGAGTGCCTTGAGTACACGCTCCAGATGAAATCTGAGCAATGCGTAAATACAGAGACCATCTTAAATTACGATAATACATCTCACTTTTCTACACCTGGCCAAAAAGGATAAGAAGAAGGTTTCTGGATAAGAGCAGACCACCAGGCCAGGTGAAATCTCTCAATAGTCTTCAATGTACATCCCTTTTTATTATTTTTACGTAGCATTTCCAAGCTGCACAGAAAGAGAGAACGGGAGAAAAGCGGCACGTAAACTTCGGTATTATTATTATTCTGAAGCTCCATTTATTGTGCAATGAGTTGCATGTATATAGAGAGCCTTTAAGGACAATTGGTCTTTATAAACAGTTCTCGCCACGCGCCACATTTGCATTCATACATAGACACTTGATGGGATAGTATTGCCTCCAAATCTGTGTGTTCAGTTGTATGGGTTATCGAAGAATATTCATATATGATGCTCATATACCGAGTAATCTTGTTTGGGTCTCCTATTGTTCTTCCCTAAGCGTTCTATTATCATCCAATTTAATGTTTAAACCTTGCGGTCATATTCGAATGCTCACTAGCAGCTTCAACTACACATCTTTTTATAGTCTCGACACTTGAACTGTTTGTTGTATACATAAAATGCTTTAAAACCAAACAACTACACTTTCTAACATATAATAATTATGCTTGCTAAGGTATAACATACGTTTGCCTAGGATACAACTCTATACTTCCTAATATGTAACTCTTTGCTTGCAAACATACAACATATAAGACTCAGTTTCACAATAACAGTACTTTTCTACCCATTCAGAATTTTTTTCTTTCCTCGCACTTATTTTCCGACGCCTTCAGATTGGTAAAAATCTACCTAATTTTCAGACCTCGTTGGAAATAAGATAAGTGTGTGGGAAACACGTTGACAGAAAAGTGTGTCGGGAGCCTGTAGCACAAGACATAGGCAAGGTGCCGCTAAAGGTAGGGTGGTACGTCCTCCTAGGTGTAATTCATCATTTTTCGACTCCTTTCTGACTATTACGTCCAAAATTAAACTCATATTTTCCACATAATTTAGAAACAAACATGTTTTTCCCAAGTGAATGATGATTTTTAAACTGTTGAAGAGTCGGTTTTTTCGACACAGCCTCTTATATTAATTTCAGAGCAGGTACTTACGCAGTCTTGTGTGCGTTGTTAACACGGATAACCCCTTGTGATGAGTCGGTTCTTGGACAACCGCGTGGTTCCCAGGGAGAGATGATCCCTTACTATAAGATAAATTTTCTTTAGCTAACCCTTTTCCTAAAAACCTCAGCCGAAAAATCCATCTTTGTCTATGCAAATGTAATAATTGAGTCATTCTTTAGGTCAGACTCGTACTGCAAAGCCTAATGATTTTTTCAAAAGAGTAACATAATTCGTTAAATAACATTCAAATATGTAGATAATACCTTCAACAAACGAAATTGGTAACTACCGAATTGTTAGCTCATCAATATACATATTATAGGGATCCGATAACAACCTATCATAAAACTCACATTCAAGGAATCTGGAATATTAAAATTGCACCTGAAATGAAACTTTCACTTAAAATTACATTCGTAATTATTGAACCTAGATTTAACGTTATCCATAAAAATATGTACAATGTGGTTTTTAATATCTGCATACATTTAACTACTTTGATGACGTTGTAGTCGGGAAAATTATGCTTCCAGAATAATATAAGTCGATGCTTCGTTTAAATAATATTTAAATGGATACAAGCAAAGCTAGGAGATAAATGGTAAAATTACATCAAATTTTATAACACTGCATCATTAGTTATTCCCCCTCCTTCTAACTTTCAAGGACCCAAATAATCCAAGATTACTGATCGCCCACGTGATATCCCTTTCAAATAAATAATCCACATTTACTTATTTTTATATTCGCTCATAACCTCCAGGATACTTGATGCTACACTTTTGATAGCGCGTTCAACAAATTATTGTCTAACCAATTTGAATGATTTAGTCTGTGAAAGTGTAATAAACTTTAGCAGTTATGTATAGATTATGAATGTATAATAAACGACACGGGTTTTTAGAGTTAAGAGCTCTCCTTCAGGGCCATTGTTTCCATTCTCCAAAATTCAGAGATGTCAGAATATGCTACAAAGCTTGAAACTTCGTTCATTTTAGTGATTCCAGATAAGCAGTACCGATTACATACCTGTCGACTACCTGATGAAAGGTGTGATATTTGATTTTCAATTTCACATGGCTAATTTGTTCATGTAATAGTGTACATCTTGACTTGAGCTTTTAACTTGTAATCTTACATTCAGCGGATTTATTATTACCCAACGATCCCTTCCCATATTCATTGCCACTGCACATACGGAAATGTTCAAAAACCGAAAGAATATAATATCGATATGCTTAGAGAGCCGTACTTCAAGTGTATAGCACTACCCCATATAAAAATCCGGTTGAAGGAAGGTCATTGATAGGTTTCACAATTCAGATTTTTCCAGTCACTGACTTAATATAATAGCTTCGCTAAAAATGCATCCAAACAAATTGAACTCTTTTTAATTCCCTACATTGGAAAGCTACAGTTGGTATCTATATTTATTTTATTCTACCTTACATTCGATCGAAAAAGTGAAAATACGCTTCCCATATTCTTGTTCATAACTCATAACCTTCCATATCTACGTCATTTTTCGTCCAATATCATGTGCTTACCGCGAAAGCTCAGAATTTTTACTCGCCCCTTGGATTGTGAGTACAAGGTAAACTTACCCCAAGTTGTCATCTTTCTTTCAATCCCGTTATACATATTTAGCTTTCATATAAAAGCTATAGATATAACATTACACAAATATCTAGTAGTTCAGGTATTTTTATAAGTTTAGTCTAATTTAACCATAAACCCTACTAAAATCTTGACATATTCTCCTATTCAAAATTTGATCAACAGGTATTGTTATATACCTTTAGTTACTTTTACTTCTAATCATATTCTCATCTAAATGATTCAGAATGAAATTATAGTTAGAGCGTTACAGCAATTTGCATCAAGTGCGACTCAAATTTGTTTTTAAGTAGGTTGTATAAGTTAGGGAATCACGTTAATTCATGCATATCAAAACGTCACAATTCAAGACGCACTGGCATGTAAAATTCATCAACAATTGTATTAACAATATAAGTAGGTATTTTATTTATCAAATATTTTACGTTATTTGTCCCAGAATTTCTTTTAGTGAATTATGCACCTTTTTCACTCCGAAAATTTATTATGCAAGATTAATACAACTTTTTCAAATGTGCAACAGCAGATATTGTACCAATATAAGTACTAATTTATTTTATAAAGACCAGTTAATGAATGCAGTAACGCAATATCAGTTGTTTATAATCCTGTAGTTGACATTACCTAACACCGAGTTATACGCAGCGTAAGTTCTGAGAATACGAATCGTTATTAATGTGTAAACAATAATGTACTGGTGTAATTATCAGGACTTGTAATATGCTTATGTATGGTTACACAATACATAGGAGGAGTAATGTAGAAACGCAGTTCATATAATACGTTTAGTGCTTATATAACTCACATTTTACGTATATGTTTGGAAAGTGAAATATTTACAGTATGATTATTCTTTTGTTGCTGTAAAGCTAGTAACATTATGTCGTACGTGTGTACAAACTATAAATAGTATTGTTGAGCTTTAAGGAATTATGTTACTCGCTGTGTTACGAAAAGGTGTGAACATAGAGAGATACACCCGCATATTTTAGGGAAGCAGTTACCACGTTTCTCGTACCTAAGTAATAGTTACACTTATTACCGTGCACAGGTATGTGGTCTCTCCATTGACTTGCATAAAAATACATGTGGCTATGCTCAAAACAATAAATTCAAATGGAGGTATTATACAGCCTGCAGCAGCTTAGTTGTAATAATTACATACTTCAACATATTATGCAGTAGCACCTCTGGAGAGGATAAAAGTCTTGGCTGTAAAATTGTACCGCAGCAGATGGAATCTTGCAAAAGTTACCCTACATTTAATAGTTTTTTGTTTTGATCAAAATCATATGACAAAACCTCTGAGAAATTATTCATGAGGTTCTTTCAGAGCGTATTATTCTTTCGATATTCTTCCTTAACACCTGAGAGGACCGAAGTCCTTGTCATGTGTCCACATGTCAGCCAGAATGGGAAAACAATTCTTTGAATACTCCATGGTCGTTACTCTTATCTCTCACTACACATTCGATTTGAATTATGCCATCCAGAGTGTTGCTTCATACGTTTCATCAAGACCTGTTGGCAAATTGAACAAAACAATGAATTTAATTAACAAAGGCAGATTCGTGGATTTGAGCTGAGCGCAAGATTTTCATATAATGTCACTCTAAACTGTCGAGCTCCATCCTTGTACCTTGGCTGGGCTGTCGCTAGCATTACCATTGGGTGTAGTGTTATGGCCAATGCAGTAGTTTAACTATCAGGAATACTATCTATATATACCTAAATCGTTATATAGTAGGGTCACACTATAAGAGAATATATAGTTGATCAATGGTGTAGCACAGTTGCTGGCGACTCATCTAGCAAACAATATTATTTTGGAAAATATCAATCATTCATCAATTTTTTCTCCTCACAAATTTTTATTGCGCCCCATACTTTACATTATGCACGGATCTAGTCATTTCAAAGCCATTCCTGCTTTATTGTTGCAGAGTAACTCTTAAACATTTTTATTTCTGACGAGACTACCTGATTACTTGCCCAGCCTCTTCAGCTCAGCACAAAAGAATAATACATACGGCCTCACCTCAACCTGACCCTCTATAACTTTCAATAAATAGTTACACTTTGTAACTGTCCACATACTACCTTTGCCATCCTAAAATATATAGGTATTAAAGTTTGGGTTTAAATTCCGATGTACCCTTAGGGCTATAAAATAGATAGATATATGTATATCTAATGCAAACTAAGACAGAAATATGCAATACAGTAGGGAATTGTATATATTAAATCGTACATATTTCTGCACAAGCCCACGTGTTTTTGTTCCTTTAAAAATTAAATTTTGAATACTCATATGAAAGTGTATTATTATAGTACAAGTTATATATTAACGTTATACATCTCAGGTGCATAACACTGAACCGGCAGGTTTATTAGTTCTACCTGCTTAAAAGTTGTACAGTAAGCGTTCTAGTACAATTATTATTATTAATATCTCTTGCCGATATCCTACAGTATTTTTTTGGTACTGATCATGTAAGAAAAAATTCTTTTTAAGTATGAACTAATGTAATCCGGTAACTTTCGTAGGCCTGGGGGCTTTACCCGCAAAAGGTACCCATAGAGTTACTCATGCGTAACAAGAGCTACCGGTGCAGCAACAAGATTCAAATACTAAACTAATCCCTAAGATTAATAATAATGAGTACCTTGATGTATGTGAATGCATGAAAAATTGGAGGATTGGCTATGGCGCAATTTTTTTTACATTCCATAGGTAGCTATTATTGTGAAAGATTGAACCTTCTCGAAACAAAAAATTTCTGAGGCTGATGATGTTTTTATGAATGATTGACTCAAGTGAATGATCATAAAGGTCATTTAGTTTCGATCGGAATAAAAACGAACCTAATTTTGAGAATGTATTAATAATGTCCTGCCAGTATGTATTAATAATGACCTGAACACCCTTGGTTCATGGTTAGAACCGTTCTATCCTACTTATATTCCTTGTACTAAACCCAAGCAATTAATCATTCGTTGTAGATACAAGTTCAAATAGCTAAAACCATTGGGCTTATTCTCTCAAACTAAAAATTGGTTGAGCTAAAAACGATGAACCAGCCATTAAAAGCCAAATATCAATAAGTTTTCAAATGAGAAGTCAACAACGATTTCAAACCATATACTAGCACTGAGATTTAAAATACACTAGTATGAAAAACTTTCAAAAGACAAACCAGCAATGAGTTTAAAATAAAAACTACGCATAAGTAAATAAGTAATCAAGTTGTGTAAATAAGTTGTCGGCCAAAATAAAATTATTAATGAACAAATAAGCCAAGAATGCTGGAAAATAAAACTCAAATTTACTTGGCTATAGAGCAATCTCCAAGACTAAAGGCTTGGTTAAGAACATTCGGTGAACATTTACCTAATAGCTCCGGTAATAACTGTCTTAAAACAGTTTTAAAGGCTCAAGTTATATTTTTAGATGGTGGTGAGCAAAATCAGAGTGTTTTGGGATGTAACCTTGGAGGTCAGATGTGTTAGCAATTCGGCGGAAGATTTTCGAAATATAAGTGATTATATATGTATTAAACTTAAATTCCCTACAAGACTTCACAGACATTCGATAATAAGATATTTCTTCTAGTTAAAAATCAGTTTGGAGAAGGAAAAGAGATTGGTACATACCGGCAAAGCTTCTGAAGCATATACAATGTTGCTAGTTGAAAAGGTTGAAGTTTGAAGCGTGTGACGGTGTTAGAAGAATGAACTCGTACTCAGTAGGAAGAAATAATGGATGTACGTACACTAGAATCGTAGACATAAGCTATTGACCAGAAATAATATTAAGGAACGGACAAACTCCTCCAGGAATTTTTATTATTGATCTTCACAAGCCTGAACTTGAACATGGTTACTTGAGTACAGGTGCGCTCATCGTCTCTCAAAATATCACAATCACTGTTTCCTTCCAGCGGAACGAAGTATTTTGTGACAATAATGTACTTGCGATGCTGATATACATACTGACAGTAAATAACTAACATTGTATACGTTTAAGGAATGCTATATCCAGAGAAACGTACCCAAGTCTGCATATGCAAACATACCAGTCTTACAGGCTTTTCTGTGTACATGTGTTTATATGAGCAGTTACTTTCTTTGTGAAATATCTTTCTTGATGAGGACAAAAAGCAAATGGGAAAATCTCAAAAGAAATTTCTCTTATTCAAGTGTACACATATCGATTAGGTAAGCATGGGTGCTTTGGCGTGGTCCTCCGGAATCCATCGCCCTTTAAAAGACCTTTTTTCTTCGTTTAGATTTGAAATTCAGCATCATGACCTGTAGCTACAAATACTTGTATAGAGATAAATTGTGTGTGATGTCATCAAGCCATAGAGTGATAGTCAGTCACATAGTCACTGCTATTCAGGGTTAAGAAGGTGTTAAGCTCCTTCGGTAGATAATTTGCCTTGGAAATTTCATATTTTTATCTAAGTCATATGTGGTACAACTCCCGGGAAGGAAAGTGAATATGTATCTATTTAAATTGTATATATCTCGGATGTTTGTATATCTGCTTATTTGTGCATAGTAGTGTATGTATATACACATACATGTGTAACTACATACATACTGTTCGTACACAATTGCTTTATGCACATTACACTGTCGTTGTAGTAATATAAATGTAGATATGTATTTTCATGTATGACTGGATATTAAGTATAGATTTATCAGTTTCAATAAAACGAATTCTTCCGTCAGGATTAGTAAATAAATGTCGTTTCGTTCCTTACAAAATGTTGTTGTCGTAGATGTATCCAGGTTGGAAACAAATTATGAGCAAGGTGGTGTCGTATTTATCACCAACATTACCACACCGGATAAACACAAGTTATAGATACATAACAATGTACTAAAAATATAACCTTTTTCCCTTTATGTACAGTAAACTCCAGCAGGTAGATTGCTTCATCGATTGCTGTTATTTATTGTCACTGCAGACACAAAGAAACTCCTAAGATGCAAGTGCTCCAACTTGAATTTTCACAGTAATTCGTGACAAAGTGAAGATTAATCATATTTTTATACCTTTTGTTGTACCTAATAGTTACCTACATATATGTATCATCTCTGCATGCATTTGCGTGCACCTTCCTGTACGCAGATTTTTCATCATGCAACCTCACAAAGCTTTTCAGCACCTATTGAGTTCAATGATACATCACTTGCACACAGATTTTTAGAATGTTATTGTCCGTATCAATAGTTGACATTCGAGCACTATGCTCTACAGTCAATTATTATACACAATCAACTAAAAAGGGAATAAATATGCCTTTCTCGAAGCCTTTCGCCAGCAAAAATTCCAAGTAAAACTTGCTCTAAACAGTTATCTCTGAATTATAAGCACTTGAATATTTAAAATTAAGGGTGACAATGACTTCCTTGTTTTATGGTCTTCCAAAGATTTTCCTATAGCTTTAAAAGTTTCCTAAAATTATAATAAGAGAAACGCTCCTCTGCGATAAACTAAATAAGCACATGTCGTGTAAGTATGAAAGACGCTTTTTTATGAATTGAGTAGATATGTTACACACGCGAATGTCATAACATCGTTACCCGTTAAGAATAATTAGCGTAACATACGTTATAACCTTTCAATAAGTGATCGTTTTGATTACAAAGGAATACAAGTCTTTATACCCTAAACCCTCAAAGCTACTTATGTGCGCTTCAGGTTTACAAGCGTATGCTCACAACCGTCAAACTCTTTAAATTTGATTTTTTCTATTATATTGTCATCATTATAGTTTTGCTGACAAGCATCTATTTTCTGTTCCTTGATGAAATTCAGAGTCTGTTTAGTTTTTTCTTGAGTTTGAAGTACTTTAGGAAACTCGGTTTGGTAAAAAATAATTCAAGTATCTTGATTATAGGTACTGATTGTAGACACTTGAGCTTTGAAAGGTGCATTTAAGGTTGCTTACAAGTACAAGATGAGTGGGACGGAAGAAATAACACATATATCGACACATGGATAAGGCACTCTAGTGCTTAACTGCTTGAGAACCATAAAAAAGAATGTACGGATGTGATGAGCGAGGTTGACAGTAAACGCTGTAAAATGTTTGTTTGCAGAGGAAAAGATATAAGAACTCACTCGGCACTCTTGACGAATTTCCCTTCTGCTCTTATATCTTACGTAATAATGTGTGTACCCATGGAAGCAAGTTCCACATTACAGTGGCGAATGAATACACTAGACTTTGCTTATACGTTAAACAACATTGCAGAAGGCAGCAGCACACCGAAGGACTTTAATACTTACATAGTATACAAATGAACATCAGTCCTTATAAGAACAACTATATATTATATGGAGGACTTCGCTGTTTTAACTGAAAGTAAAGTCATGTTTATGAACCTTGCGAACTAAGAACACTGCAAAGTAAGGGATAGCACACTTTACTAAATACTACAGGACACAGTGCACCTATATGGGCTGTGGATTGTTATATTTGATAAGACCCTGCAGTATGGGATGATACAGCAGTCGCCAGTCGGCATTAAAAACCACGAAAGTAATGGAGGGATCTAACAGAGCAGTAAAATTCTGCGAAGCCATTCTGCTAGAGGAAAGTGTCGAAAATTTCCGTTGTTTCATCGTAAAAATTGTGGAATTACACATTTTTACTCCGGTCGTCATTACAAAATGCTATATGAACTTGCATATTCCTTTTGGGTTGTTCCTGCTGATACGTCTGCAGTTTCTTATATCTATCTGTGTATTTTCATGCGGACTGCCAACCAGCAGAGGCTTATCAACCGTACTAAATCCAGGAGAGATCGCAACATTTTCATAGCGTCATGCAAACCACAGAGAATATTAGTGCTCTATTGAATATTGACTTGATGGACAGTAAATCCGTTCTTATGGTGCTATACTCGGTTGGCTTCCGGCTTATGCCAGAGAGCTGGTTTTTGACCCTTCAGTGTCTCATGCCAATGTGAACTTGCAAATTATTTGCTATAAATATTACATTTGGAATGGGTAAGTTTGAGAGAATGTTAACAGTAATATGAATACACAGCTTAGGAGAAATAAGGAACACGAAGTAAGGGGAATAAGGAACACGGAGCTTAGCAGTAATAAGAATTGTGCACACAAATTCTTAAAATCGGCAAGGCTTACTTAGATTAGCACAAACTGTAAAGTTAGTTTGACGGATTTTGCACAAGCAGAGCTAAAGATTCTGGTTGATTTTCCATGTGGAAATCAACACAGTAAATTATGTCTGACTGTTTACTTTTCCTACAAGTACATGTATGCCGTTTGAAACACGGAGCAAAAGAAATGTGTCCTTCATTATTATTGTAAAGGATATGTATAACTTGGATTGAATATCCTGTTGGAGTAATAATAAGACACAAATCTGTACGATGGTCTAGATTATAAAATGTGGCTTTAAATCTTCCAAATGCATACACACCAAATAGATTTAAAGAAAAGCCTGACGATACTTTCCATGCATTATCCCAGACCTATCTGTAGTCTCAATCGTCCATACACGTATACACTGGGGGAAAAGTGATAAAAGCTATAACTGTAGACACCATATTTTGAGTAAAGAGGAAGAGAGAGAAACGGAAAAAGAGAATAAAGTCAAAGCTGAAACGTGTCAGGGCAAAAATATTAGCATTTGAATATGAATGTGGTAAAAGAGGATTTCACGTTGCGAAATGAACGCGATTTTATGGGCTGTTTAGTTACTACTTGACTTACCATGCGAGGTAAAATGTAGCAGTGTCATAATAGAGGTTTCCCGCAGGTCCTCTTCAATGGGACCTCCTTACTCAAATAGCTACAAGAAAAATATCTCCTCAAATCTATTATCGCACTCTTTTCACATCTCCACATCTTTTACGAGCCGTTCTTTTACATGGTCCCGTGTGTCATCCAGTTGCCTCATACAAGCTTTATTATTGTATAGATATACATATGTCGAGATATGCAGCAGACCTTACAAAAAATTCACTGTAACACACACGGACTTGGAGTTACTCGATTTACAAACCCACATGTGTGCTTATGTGTTACATGTGCAGCCCATTATACATATGAAGTATAAGGCTAATATTAAGTCTATAGGTATGCTAAGTCCAAGGGAAATAAGAAATAGTATATGAAATGTGTAAGGAAGGGTTAGTATATGAAGTTTATAAAAGGCTAAGGCTATTAAGTATAAGGAAGGGCTCCAACAGCACTTGGCTACAACACTTGGATTTAATAACACTTGGTCCATGTATTATCGTACGCTCAACTACTTTTAGACGTGTTATTATTATGCGTTTCTCTGTAAACTTTTCAATAAATGACGATTACACTGGAAAATGCTTTATTTTCCGAGTGTAGACATAGAGCAAAGAATAGTCTAACATTTTCTACATGCTTGAGACGGTCTACATGGAGGATGGCTATATAAAACATGACAGATTGAATTCTTTATAGCTTTTCCAACTTTCAACTAAATTCTGCAATAATAAATGTCTAAGGTGGTGAAGCATTATGTCAGTTTGATTTTCATTATATGTATTCGGTTCCCGAACGCTCTTTTGCGTAAGCGATGAGCAACTTTTCATCGCTTTTGAGTAAACTCTAAAGAATTTTTTCAATGGACTTTCATAAAAGAATTTTAAGCCGAGTAGGAAAAAACCAAGGCAAAGCATAAATTACATATAGCTCATAAAATTATACAGAAAGTGAGAATTACTACTTAGACTTGACACTTGAGTGCACCTCCTGAAGGATAGTAACTCGCTTGCAATGTTACAGCTTTTATCCACAAATGCTTCACCCGCAGAAATTTGCTCTAAAATTGTCATTACTTTTGTGTTTGTGTACACTTTCAGAAATTCAAACATCCCTTGGAACTTAATTTTCCAAACCTATCCTGATCTCCCTTCCGTTGAAAACTTACACAAACACATTCCCAGTAATAAGATATTTTGAAATCTCAAGACAGATGAGAAATTACAAAACATTTTAATTCGAAACGTGGCCGCCACTAAAAACAATACAAATTAATGCCGTCTTAATGACTGTCAATAATGCTGCAATAGACAGATATAAGTCTTGAAAACGTCTTTAGTTAATATGTTGTGTTAAAAAAATTACTTCAACGTTTTTAATGAAATTCAATACTTTAAAGCAATTCCAGTGTGTGAATCTTAATATATGCAAGTAAAGTTAACAGTTTAGGGAACATGCATATGGTATATGAATGAACTATCAGGCGGCACATGCAAAGTTGGGGCAAGTGTTGTGAAAATTTGACCGCAGAGTGAATACGACAACATTTGAATGATTGATCCATCCACCGAAACATTATATGGGTTTTATCAGTATTTACCGCCTCAAACGGTCGTTGCTATTTCATAGGGAACTTATGAAATCTGTAGAATACATTTTCAAGAGATCTTGTGCCACATATGCTAAAGTAACTTTACCGTGTAAGTAAATACACTGCAATCTTACTCTCAAACTAAGTGTATTCTGTAACTTTGCTACCTTAATGTTTAAGGAAAACAGTGTAGCCTTACTTGGACTGTATAACTCTAACGTATAAATATACTAGCTAGTAATAACAAATGAATTAGAAAATATGCGGTAGTACCTCAAAAATTAAATTCAGCACCAGAACTAACTGTTGTAGGGGAATTTACATTAGGAATTATTTATTGGTTTTGAAATGTATCCTATCGATCAAGTTTTCCTGAGTTCCCTATATCCTCACAAGGAATTCCCTGTATGCAGGTCGTACAATTTATTTTCTTTTACATTTAACACCTAAGTGAAAATGGTTTTAAGAAGTAACTATTTAGCCGTCCATCAATTCATTTTAGTTTTTACACAAGTTTCTCTTTATTTCTACTTGCAGGATACGATTCCTTGTAGAATGTAGGAAATGGTCCCTTCCATTAAATCGCAGTTTCTCACATTAGGATAGGAGTTCATGTATTAACATATTAGTATATGTATTTGAACTTGTCATGCAATGGTTTCAAGCATCTCTTGCCTTCTTTGAGGATATGTTATCTTGTATTAGGATATGATTTCTCGTAATAGGACACTGATGCACATGCATTACCACAACATTTAAAAGGTAGAGAAATAAGCAGAGTGCAAGTTATAGTAAGCATAGAAGAGTTAAGCGAAGCATTAATTTATTGCTGACATCTCACCTGTGCTTTGCATCATTGTGCCATTCTTCCACGAGCAACTAACAGCAATAGCAAAAGTAATGTACAAATAACTGCATCTTTTACAGGGATAAGTGAGGCTCTAGATAAAATCTCTCTTAACACCACACCATCATCATTACTACACATTGCCGTGCATACACATATGCTCTTCTGAAAGCATAATAAACATTCGTTCATTTTATAAAATACCCAAAATATACCCCGTCAACATTCACTGAATAGTCTCACATCAAAAGTTGAAATGGAACGTATAAAATTTAACGACATTTCAAGAGTCGACTAAAGATTTCAGGATTCTTTTGTTTAGTCCAAGAACATACAAACAACAACAAGTAAGTTAGTAATTTCAAGTGTGCATTTACTCCCTGCGAACAAGCTGATTGTTCGATTTTACTGCATCTCCTACATCTTCCACAGGGAAAACATTTTCCGCGTTCACATTTCTTTCCTTGGATTTTTCATATTCATTATCGTGTAAGGAATAACGTTGAAAATGTATGTAAAAGCGAAAATATAGGAATACAAGTATACAAATTCAACCAAGCAGAAGGATTTGCATACCATATAAATAAGCGTTCTACAATATAATTGTGTATAATTGTCTGTGTAAGTATCATTGGGGATATGGAAGCTCAAGCTTCATAAAAAAATTAGGCTTGCAGTCAAGTGATTGTATTGTTCTGGATGTTTATTCAAAAGTAAAGAATCTGGGGAGGGTTAAGAATGTGAGCCCTTTACGAAACTTCATTGTTGTCAATAAATACTCCGTTGTTTTTATATTGTTTGTTTACTCAACTGACCAAGAGTTGAAGAAAATCTGTATGTGGGTATTGCAGTTAATACCACTTTAGAGAGCTGGCTTTGCATTATCCTTCACTCAAACGTTATTCTTCACGATTGACGTCGAGCATAATATGGATAAAGTTATATGAATTCATTAAGGGAAATCCTTGCCCATCTTATTTTATTCTCTTATTATTATATTCTTGGTCTTGTGCGCTTGTTATCCTGATGTAAATGTAAAGACCAAAGCACTCAATATGCATATAATTAAACGTTGTATACTGTCATTAAACAATCATATAAAGACAGCGAAGGATCTTAAAGTACCAATATCTACCCACTCAACAAAGAAATTGGTGCATTAAGATCTTTTCCCTACTATGTATATATAATTGCTACTTGTATAACGACCAACTATTAATAACCTGTACACAATTATGATCTCCCGAAGGCTTACTCTCTGGTTTATTTTTTCCATGCAGCCAATCTCTCATATAATGTAGTGAACTCACTTATTATACTATTAGATGTGGTATGTTTATGCTTGTATCTCTACAAAGTATTTTATTATATGAAAAGTACTTGTTGATATTGGAATGTTATGCATACAGATATTACATTGATATAATAGCACGTACAGTTTTATTTACATTACTATCACTATTAAGAACAATACTTGACACTGTGCTCTACATGAGGCACACGGTGTTTGCTACATCTCTGGTTCTAACTTCTTTCTCTTTCAAAGGATTTTGCTCAAAGTTTGATGCATAGAGTATATGTTCAAGATTTCATCAACAATGAAGTAGTTACAAGTGATTACTTAAACGCTGGCCAAGTTACTAGTTAATAGTCTTCAGACTTTCTTCCCTTCTGAGAAATAAAAAAACAAGTTATGTGTACATATGTGGCAGGGACAGCTGAGATACTTACATATGGACAACAAATGCCAAATAATAAGAATGCTTAAGGACATCATATACATAAATGTTTTGTTGTTCATTGGTCATTGTTAAATCTCAACTTAGGATAGAAAACTATATCTGCACTCAAGAGTACATTGTGATCCTATGGCTTTGTTCAACATATTCTTTACGTAGAAACTAGTATTATGAATACGTAGTGCAAGTCCAATCAAATCTGTCTATGTTATATTCCGAGTAGTACCTTGAAACTGTGCTGACGACAATTATTAAGACAAATTTGAATGCTGTATTTTCTATTGAGACTTGCCACGCATAAATTTCTGCATGCCAACAAACTATCCAGTGAAACGCAATAATACCTCTACGATATAGATAAATATAGTAAATACGATATAGTAAATATCCATGTTTGCAAGTGTTGAAAAATATAAAATTAAAACAATCAGACTGATCATGCTGGTTAAAGATATATTATGGAGAGAAAGAGAGATTAATTCCAACGAGATATCCGTCTATACATGTAGTTCCAACATTTCAAATAAGTTTATGAACTTTGACTGAGATGACGCGACCTAGAAAGTGCGTGACCAAGCCATTTTTGCACAAGCACAACGTATCTTCAAGATTAGACTTGACTGCATCACCTGGGATAGGATTTATTGGTGTTACTGTTATAGTTCAAACGTCGGCATTCCCGAACAGATGAAAAATTGAACGTACAACTTGGGTACATGCATTCACTATATGTATGTATAGTCTATATGAACTATGTGATGTGCGAGAAGTGTATCAAATCAAGTACGGCATCAACTCTTTTAACTCTCGTATCTCCTCTCCTGTGTTGATTCTCGAGTTGAAATTTATGCAAAGGAACTAGATTTACTTTTCCCCTTCTCACTTTGCAGTCACTAAGGTCAGGTATGTTACTAATCCAGGGTTGAGGTAGCTACCAGAGGATGTAAGGTGCCAAATATAATCATCCTTTGTTACGAGAATGACATCTTAAGTATAGCGCTAAAAGTTTATCGCTCTGTTACTGTACTAATTCTTAATAATAATTTAAACATTTATTTCAGATTAACTTCAAAATTTAAACCTAATACTTTTTCAATATTTCACTATACAATAACCTACTTTAAAAATCTTGTCCTAGTCATGCTTTTCAAAACAACGTCATTTGAGGTTTCGAAAAACTTAAGGCCTACATAAATATTTTATTGCCTGGAGGTTCACAATACACCTCCGCAACTTTAACTTTATTTCATTATAATTTTGTTTTTATACATATCTATACATTTACTGCATTGTTGGAAATCTGATTTACTCCAATCCTGACCTTTTATCACTATGCTAGGTTACTGTAAAAATTTCCTACATACCGTAAGACGTAAATTGTTGTAGCTTTTGCTACTAAAATTCAGGAATACGGCGTTTGTTTGACGAGATTGCGTTAGGTTACCAGTAGCGGCATATCTTTCAAGTTTTCAAGCTCGTTTTACTGTTTGACATGCGCTAGCATGCTGAAGTACAACATGAACGAGTGTATTTCAAGTATTGCTGAGCTGTAAATTGAATGTGTCAGTTGAAAAACTAATTGATTAAGCTGATAATCAACTGACTTAGCTGAATAACAAAACCGTAAAACATTGAAGCTTAAAATTAATGCCTCCTTGTATTCTGACAATTAAAAGGGAATTTTATAGAGAATTGGTAAAGCGCATACCTAATGGAATAAAACACGAGCATTAGAATTTCAACAAGTTAAAATCGCAAGTGCCACCAGGGTTGTAATGTCAGTGTCGCACAGTTCCAAGAAAAATTTTACATATATTTTTTGATTGTGACTTGGATAGCCCACTCTTGCATGTAGTTTTAGGAAACCAGTTTAAAATCAGTTTCACGGCGGGCGCAGGGTTCAAGGTATTAATTTTTACGGATTCATAGTTGCGCCTATTAGTTAGAAAATTTCGTTTGCATATATATCCAATCTTCTGGGAAAACCTCCCCGCAAATGTCTCAAGCTTGAGGACAGGACAAAGGAATATATTGTTGATATTCATCAACCCAACAAGCTCTGCACTTATATCAGTTCAGCCAGTTCATATCATATCACTGTTGAGGAAGTGCAAATGGAGAAGCGATCAGGTCATAAATTATGTCTTACAAATGTACAGAATGAAAATCATTGAAGGAAAGAAAGTTTTGTGCTCCAATGACTACCCAGTTAAATCAACTAATTATGGTTCTTATCAATTAAAATGATTCTGTTCTTGTTCCTTATCCCGAGGAAAATCTTGGAAAATCGTGCGGGAAGTATTCAATCAATTTCTTAAATCAGCACTTACCAAACTTTACTTACGACTTACTGAAGTAAGTATTTAGTAAGTACTTAAGCAATTAGTTCCAAAATACATCCATAAGATAAGAAATTAAATGGCTAGGGCTGGTGCATTTTTCAAAGGAAAAAGCGTTACCAAGAAAGTTTTTAATTTGAAAGAGATACGAGATATGTTAGCAACAGTTTCGGTTTGAAAATATACTTTTAAAAAGCAAGTAACATCTTTACAATAGTACTCGGTTTGGATTTCTGTTTCCATCTTTATGTGGTTTTATATAATTTTCGCTTTCAAAGTTCCGACTTTCCAAAAAGATGCACCTTACCAGGGCATGGTGCAACTTAAGTACTATCTTTAAATTCGTCCACTCATGTTAATGTACATATACACATGTGGGAGTTTATTGTAAATACGGTGACTCAAAAACGGCTTTTTTTCTTTATAACTAAATCTCATGAGTATTGTACTAAAGGAAAGACTGTTTACTTCTTTATGCGTTTAGATAATGCGCTTACTTACTTGAATTTGATACAAAGTCCACCCTCATTTTTCCATCGATAAGAGGATGGCGATGCAACTTTAAACCGCAGAGCTATTATTTAAGGGGAAAAAGGTCTTTTTCTTGTGTATTTGTGTTCAACTTTACCGGCGTGTGTGCCTCATATGTCTGTTCCGTCGAGTGGGACTAAATGTCGATTATAACGACCGGGTACCTTTGACTTGTATTTTTAGTAGTAAAGAGCTTTATTTTCTATATCTACGACAGCAGTGCAACTGCGAGCCTCTTTACTAACTGGTTTCCTTCAGTTTTACTCTACTGTTTCTCCAAAGTCCGATCAGTAGCGGTGTAATATCTATAAGGAGAATATTTTGGAAAAAACTGGAGTAAAGCAAGATATGAAGATAAAAAGCAGGTCCATTTTTCACTAACTCATAATAGAAATATAAAACATCATTTAATCTTGCTTTTCAATGCAGCAGACATGATCGGTGCCGCCACTCGGCTCCTTTGCTAAAGCAGAAAGCGAAAGCAATACCTTGCAATGAATATTTCAATGCTTGCATTTGTAAACTTTTGGTTTTGATGCCTTTGTATTAACCATACAAATACTAAAGTGTGCATGTACTTCGCAGCTTTTCTCGTGGGTATGCTATACTAACCTAGTTTTAAAGCTAAGTTAAGCTAGTTTTACTGTGTGATACCGTCTTGATGAACGGAATCAAACTTTATCATTTGTACATTCCATGACCCTATAGTAGCTTTATCAGTGTTTCCGGAAATTTTCTCTGGGGCAAAAGTGCAATATAGACTACATAAAATTTATATATATAAGAATTTTATCAAAAGTGGAATCAAGCTTACTTCCCTTTCGAGGGATCCTTATACAAATGAGCCCTTAAAAATCGGAATTCTATTTCCGTAGCAATATCCCTTATTGAAACACAACCTATACCGCTGCGTAATACTGTGAATGATGAATTTGTGTAAGTTTAATTTTATATGCGATTAGTATCTTTAACGTTATGTAGTGTTATCATGTGTATTAATTTTAGCGTTGTGTAATATTTTGAAGGTTAGATATATAATTGAACTATTTCGAGAGTTATATTATAGTCACCGTACTCCAGTTTATGGTTAATGTTCTGACTACTACTTATTATACATCTACTAAATATGACTATGGAGGCACAGAACCAAACGCAAACAGCTTTACAGCATATGCTTCAAGTAAAAAATCAGCTCTTGCAGCTATTATTATTGCATAGTGGTTGTTAATCCCAGGTGCGTGAAATCAGATATTTACATAAATTACGAGCCTTTGGGGAGGATAACTCCACTCTGAAAATCCAATGTGCACCGGTACGGGTGGATAGAAAGAGAGCACCTCCAAGTACGATTCAATCAGTTTAGCGCGGAGCTTGGTTTTATTTCACTTTTTCAATTACCTCGGTATACATGAGGCTGTATATATAATTGCATCCAGCTTGTAATATCCTATATATCAATGCACCGCTGTGTATAGTTGAGTTTAAGCTGTTATAACTGCAGCTATGCGATTGGTAAACAAGTCTCTCTGTAGCAGTGTCACACCGGTTGACAAAAGTGAGATACCGTGTATAGATACCCAAGTGTGACAAAGGAAAAATGTTATTATATTGCATTATTATTTCAGAAAGTCGTACGTGTGCTAGCCTTTAAAACAGGAAAAGAAATGAATTGCAGCAGGATCAAACAAATAGTCGGCGTATACACATACATACACATATAGACATGTAAAAACGTATGTAGGTAGTGAAGGAGCGAGCAGATAAATCTGCAGGTTCAGATTGGATGGATTGGAAGTGTGCCGGATGAATTGTTGGTGGGTAGCTTTTGGTGCTCTTTCAAGTTCTATAGCAGCATGACAACATGTGCATTGGAATAATGGCAGACTAAATAAAACATAATGGCAAATAACAATACAGCCAAAAATTCTATGGTACTTGTCCAGGCCGAGTTATAAATGAAGGTATTGTTGGCAGTTGCTAGTGGATGAGCCGGTGAGTGTGTTGGTGTACCGAATTTTTAGACTTATTTCAATGTAAATATATACGTAAGACCCTTCCTGCCATCCATGTTCCAGCCATTCCAGGATACGTATATTCCTATATTATTATATCCAGGTTATTATGTGTTTATATGTCGATATATACCTAACCGCTTAATGTTAATCGAGTCCTGAGTGTTCATGTAGGAAGTGCAGCAAGCATTTTTGAGTACTTAAGCTTTGCACCCTACACATATATTCTACATGGTTGGACACGGCACATCACTTATAGTACTGGAAAAGCTAAAGGTGGAAGTGATGAAGTAACAGTTATATGCACTATCGTCTCTTTATGTACAGTGAAACGAGACCCTGGATCAGTAAAAGTATTCAGAATCAGAAAGATTCCAGGGTTGAATAATAAAATTGTATGTACTTGGCAAATCTGGTTAAAACTCTCGGGATGTTAGGCTCGCGCCAGGTCGCGAGACCGTCGCGAGCACACCTTTTATTCCCGAAAGGGGATTCTTGTGCAGCTGCTGAAACGCCCCATTCGGACTCTTTAGAACAAACAGAAAAATACCCTCACGGGATAGTCGTTACTGCCGTACATACTAGTACACACAAGTATGATCACATATGTATTCGGAAGGATCCCAGAAAAGGACCCTTTTTCCTCTTTCCCAACAGCAGCAGATGAACTAGCTCGCTTAAAAGAAACAGAGATTTTATACCACAAGAAGGAACGACGGATGCATGGATTGACAAGGACCATATTCCTTTTGTAGATCTGTGGATGGATGAGCTCTCTGCTTCTACATTATACATATATATTTATATACTTACAGAGAGCAAAGAGAGTAGATGGATGTGTGTATGGGATTCCAAGTTGCACCTGTTCATTCAATGAAACTTCTCGGAGGCAACTGGTGCTCAGAGGCTACACTAGTAAAGTTTAGCTAGTGAAGAGTCTCATCATCATCCCCTCTACTATACATCCGTAACATACATTCATTCGGTCTTTCCGTCCCCTTTACTCTCTTTTGGAGGGATAACGCTACTCTTTGCTTTTCAGATTCCAGCTTTGCTTGTACTATATGTAATTACGTACAAACGAGCGAAAGGTTTTGGTTGGGTCTAGCATTTCCCTGATTGTAAATGTTCACCAAGTTCTCCCGAAGATCCGTCCACCTATTTTGTTTCCTATTTCCAATTTTACTTACTTTCATCTCTATATGGCTTCTTCATCCATGTAGTACCTCTGTTCAATAATCGCAAGTCAGCAATTTTACCTTCATTGCCAACATTGATTTCATATCCATACCTCAGAAACGACTGCTAATTATTAGATTAAACAATCGTTGAGTAAATGTTTTGGCATATTTTAACTTTGCATGACTTTTAGATACTTTACCTACATATTCATGCATATAGATATTCCTGGTGCAAAACTAAACAGAAAAATTTAGAGGGCGAACGCTGACGTACATGTCTAGAAAAACTGAATAATATACAAAGAAAAGTGTATGTGGTTCCAGAAAGTATTGCTTGCTTCCCGAAGAATATTAGGAGCACACCTTGCTTCAAGAGAGTCTTGCTTGTTTCCAGAAAAAATCATATGCTTCCAGAATAATAATAAGAAAAATTACCTGCTTCCAGAAAAATAATACGAAAAATTACCTGCTTCCAGAAAAATAATAAGAAAAACTTACTGGCTTCCAGAAAAATGATGTTTACCTCCATAAAAATAATCAGAAAAAATTATGTTTACATAGATGTAGATCTAGAAAAGTAAATATGTCAATCCATGACAGACATCGAACAGGGAGATACGAAGGTTTAATTGATTTTAAATTCAAGTTTAATTATATCAATATTTATTTGTACAGATGTAAGCTTGAGAAGTAAATATTTGAAAAAAATATTTGTTCCTTAAAGTTCGCATTTCGAATGAGTCAGAGTATAGTAGAATATCCCGAATTGGAGGAGACGACACAGATGGATGGATCCTGTAGCACGTGCTCCCTCAAACCCAAAGAAGATTTGAGAGGGGTTGAACCAGCAGTGAACACACCTGATAAGAATTCGATGCACTCAGTTGTACACGCCAGTTCGTGCTTCGCACGCAGACAGTAAACATCTCTTGAGTTGCATTATTGAGTCCGTGCAAGTTGCTTCCGACACACAGAATATATTTTGGTGACATTTGTTGTATTACGTTCAAGTTTTCATACATCTCCTTGACATATACTCATTGTGGTGTACTTTGTTCTCGTGCACTTTACACACATGATTCGTTTTTTGGAAACGTCATCGTATTAAGGAAATCGTTTTGTGCTCAAAGTGATGAGACTCTTACTTGAACTCACAAATCCAGCTGAAAGTTTGGAATATAACAGAACAGTTTTGCGTTAAAGTTCCTAATTTTGAAAAAATAATTTTTTGTTATTGTTCTTGTGTATTACGTTGACATCAAGAGTAAATATGCCTCATCTCGTCATGACCGGGAAACGAGTGGCAAACTACAGTAATTGCCCTTTAAAAAAGCGGCCCATTAAATACAATCCGGATGATGATGACTCCGATTCGGATCTTTCTAAAAAAGGTGAGAACGGATGAAAATTTTTATTTCTTTTGCGAACATATCTTATTTTGGAAAAGTCCTCTTTACGCTCATGTACATATATTTTTAAATTAAGATAAATGGGAATGCACGAGTGGTGTGAGGAATGAATGAAGGAAGTTATTTTGTTTCTGTAATATTATTTAGCGGTAAACTTAATATCACAAATTAGGTAATTTAACTCAAATATATTAAAAATTACAATCTTAAAATTTTTTGTCGCAATGCTCCAAGTAATCTTTAGAATGTTCTTTAGAACTCAATATTTACCAGATGTAGTTGAAATATGCAGAATTAGCTTATATCCTATATTGAAGTAGCTTTTGAGATCTCCCTCTCTCAATAAAGTCTCGGCAATATTATCCTAAAGTTTTAAGGGGACTAAACTGAGTTTTTAGCATTTATTGTTTGTACGCCCAATGTAATAAGTTGATAATTATTATAATTAAAATATTTTACTCTTTACATTGTTTTTAGTGGAATATATATTTGCGGGAATCGTGGGATATGTTTATAGAAATATTATTAAACATTAGGTTGTATTTCATATTGACAGTAGTAAATCTACTTGTAGTCTTGCATTTTAATTTCGAGGAAATCAAAGTCGATGACCACAGTTAAAAGTTTAACATAAGAAAATGGTATAAATAAATATAGTAGGATATACTATTGTAAAGTTTAGTAGCAACAAGTGGAACTGACGATAAACTATTTTCATGTAGGTTGTCCAACCAATACCATGGATGTAGCAGAACCGGAGAACCTCTCTACGAAACCAGAGGACTTAAGATTAACGATGAAACAAGAGAGTCGTTTGCCATCCCCGCCACCAATTTCGTTAGTTGCTGGTCGTATTGAGTCACTATCTCCTTCCAATCATGGATTTTTACCATATGGCACACCAGTTTCATACACACCGTCCTCATATTTACCCGTACCTCCTCCACTGAAGCCCCTGTCAAGTGGTCCATTAGAGCCAATAAGTCTTAATCCGCAAGGAATCTGGTCTCGAACATCTTCCGCTTACATGCCATTTAATTGTGCACCATCCAATACATCAGTCTCTCGCCAAAATTGTGACTCGTTGTCACCAACTCTTCCCTCATACCCACGACCAGGTAGCATTTCAAGTTCTCAGTTCGCATCTCATTACTCCCCATACTCCTCGCGTGATGCCGGATCACCTCCTCATGTATCACCACCACTCAAGACGGAGCCTTCCTATCCCGTTATGAATATGAGTAACGGTGACCAGCCCAGAGCACGCCTATGGAGTTCCTCAGACATTGTATCTGTACATCAGCACTCACATCAGCGCCTGGCTGAGGATTTGCCACGAAATTTTGGGAATCAGATGGGAGTTGTGAAAAAAGAGCAATGCTGCTTCCCATCTCCATCACATTCACAAAGTTCAACTGGAAGTCGAGATTCAGTTATCAGCCACAGTAGCCGAAGCAGCAGTGTGTCTACCTCCAGTGGTAGCCATTCTCCGATCGTGCCGTCAAATGTTAATGGAAGTGTCCGGTACCAATGTCCAGATTGCAACAAATCTTACTCTACATTTTCTGGCTTGTCGAAACATCTCCAGTTTCACTGTGCCAGTCAGAATAAAAAATCGTTTGTATGCAAGTTTTGCGAAAAAGTTTACGTGTCCCTGGGTGCTTTAAAGATGCACATCCGAACCCACACCCTACCATGCAAATGCAGTTTATGTGGCAAGGCTTTCTCAAGACCTTGGCTCCTCCAGGGTCACATTCGTACACATACTGGTGAAAAGCCCTTTGCCTGTCAGCACTGCAATAGAGCTTTTGCCGACCGCTCAAATCTCCGAGCTCATCTACAAACTCACTCAGAAGTCAAAAAATACTCTTGTAAGAATTGTTCGAAAACTTTTTCGAGGATGTCACTTTTGGTCAAGCATGAGGACAGTGGATGCTCTTCTACACTCTCTAACTAAAAGATTCTCAACTTCGCTACTTTTACTCTTATAAATAGGTATATATACATACATGTACACTAGTTAAACTTGTAAATAGTATCATTCATTCACGAATGTCGAATACACATATTTAACCCCAGTGTGTTCAACTTTAAAGATGACAGCAACCACGTCAAGAAGCTATACCAACGACTAAATCAACTATTTTACTCGGTTAGTAGCAAGTGTAGTACCATTTGTCGGACCCTATACTAATTAATTATTTTGTGTATACTTTTTGCAGTCGTTATTACGTAGTATGTAGTTAGACATTATTATTACCTGCATCATATATAGTTAAACACTTCAAATGGTCGCACATTTGTCAGCGAACCATGAATTTCTGCCAGTGCCATTTAAGATGGAGTGTAAATTTGAGAAAGTGTACATATATTCAAGTGTTGTAAAAGTCAAGTCGTGACAAACTGATCATAGTCATTTAATTTAATATTTACTATATACCCTTTCTACTTTCTTCTCATCTTCATCCAATCTGTCTACGAATGTTTTTAAATAGATATATATAATTTATATATGTATAATATAGAAGTAATACGCATCTTCTTTATTCTACAATTTATACAATGACTATTTGATTACAAAATATATAATACTATATTTATCAAATGCACAAGCCGACGGTATTCTATATATATTTACATGGTTGCAAGTACACAGTAAATATTGTACTCAAATTAGTGTGGCTATCTCCTGGACCAAATGATGTATGTACAAATAAATACTATATACACCATATTATATTATACAGTTTTTTGGCCTCAGAGATTATTATTACTTGAGTCTAATATAATTATATATATTCTTTTTAATATTACACATATTATGATATTGTGGGTTCCTGAAGAAACCTTGATGAGTATTAGACATGTTTGATTGTATGTATGATGATGATTATAACGACAAATATATGGAGTAGTTTTTTGTTGTAATTCTCTTCTTGTTACAAATCTCAAGCGTGCAGAGATCAATACTTTATGGTATTATTATCTCCAGTGCTTCTTGTAACTTAAAAGAAAATGTGAAAATAAAAAAAAAAATGTTTTCATTGAAACTCAATCCGTTGTCGTTATGCATGTGATTCATTTGGATGTTTGCACATTCAATACCTTATATTAATACTTTATCAACAAAAATCTAGTCATAATTTAATAAATAGCATACACGTCGCTTTCGATTTTATATTTTACAGGCTGTAATTCACAGCATAATATATAAACAATAAGGATTCTCATATAATCAGCCCTCATGTCTCATTGTCATTTATAGCAGCGTCACCCAGCTTAAAAATACACGCAAAACTTATATGTCCATTTTACTACATTAGAATGTGGAAAAACTAGAGCAGAATCCAGAATGTAATGGAAACTGCTGAGGAGAAAGGCCGGGAGGAACCCCAAAAAAAATTCTCCAGCAAGGATTGCGGTAACTATTGTATAGGATAGTCAAAGTAGTTAAATGTAAACACTATCAACGGTGAAACTGTTGGGAAAGATTTAAAAGAGAATTAGGAGTATGAAGAACCCCATAAAGTTTTCATTCCAGTGTAAACCGGAGAGTCGGTCATACAAAATATAGTCACACCTCTGAACCCTATAGTGTCGAGCGGAGTCCTACCGTATCATAAGCTGGTGTTTTAAGACTTGACAAAAAAACTGGTTTGGAGTTTGAAGGAGAAAAAATCATCAAGGGAAAAGTCAACTACTTTGACCAGCCATATGCCACGTCAACTAGTTACGTGAGGTTGCACGTTATTTTTTATTACAGTTTACCATGACGAGCATATGCCGAATGCGTAGAGAAAATCGTCCATGCAAGTTTACTTTTAGGTGGGGATCTTACGTGTATTTTGCTTACTTATGACTGGAGTCATACATGTAGATTACTTACTTACTGCTTGGTGAACTGTCGGTCTGTAATAATGACGGTTACTACTGCACCAAATAAATGATAAGATAAAAACCACCTGTTTCCTAATTTTCCCTAGTACTTCGTGTCCTTAGTGTGACTGTTTCATTGCGGGTGCGAGAGTACTGGTTCGACTACATGTCCTCTACTGATAGCATACAGTTTGTACCTAAGTATGAGTAAAATGTACTCGTCGACAGCAATCATATCGTTCACGTCCAACTTTAATAAATAAATAGTTATTATCATATCAATAAGCTGTACTTGGCTGAAGGATAAGTGAGCAGGAATTGCCTATATATAGGAGAAAAACAAGCCCTTTTGACTTGACGCTTCCATATAGATAGTGATGTACCTGACTTCAGTATTATGTATCTGACTTCTCTCTAGGATAATGTATTTCGCCAAGCATTATTATTATTTTATAGGACTAGGATGACTGGTAATCGCATGCATTTTATGGGATCTGTGTATAAGTATGTACAATTGGTATTTCCCCGTATCACTAACAGCATTTCCTTCAATATTAACTATTATTATCTTGCTTTTTCCCGATTTTGTCCTATAGCCTGCTGTTGTTATGGCAGTGCATGAGCACCGTTCAGTGTCACTTCAGGTGAACGCTAATACTTACATTTACAATGCATACTTGAGTGCCAGTAATTTAAAACGTAGCGTAGGTACTTAAATAAACTTACACTACAGTAACGTTCATATGCGTACTTTTGAATTTTTACAAGAGTTCAGATACTACTACCAATGTTTACTGCAGAGTACAGTTACACTGCTTTTAATGTATTTTCAGCAGGTTTGAGCACACCTTTTGGACTTCGACTTATTGCCTTAGTTTTATATTGCATGATCTTGTCATAAGTGCATCATCATGAATAAAGTTGATACTAACGGCGTGTAGTATCTCACACCGCATTCAGGTTCACTATCATTATTATTTATAGACAAAATGCGAATAACTACATAGTTAGCATTGAAACTCAAGAACTTTGTGCGTTTTGGGCTGAATTATTGACTTCTCAAAACTCGCGTTCAAGATTCTCAGTGAATTAGTAGGACTCAATACTTAGGCTTGTAATACATCCAGCCCTGTAAAAACTTTAACGTATATTTGTATACAGCATTATATCATATATAGTAAACACTATTCACTATTATATACTTCTAATAGTTGTGCACATGTCCAGTGAATGACTCACGAAGTAAGAAATATTTACACGTTCCAGGTTAGACACCTGCCAGAAAATACACTATATTTTATACAATGTAACATTTCTGGCAGGTTCAGAGATTATAAACAAATACTTGAGCAAACAGCAATTGAAATAACCTGCAAAAACTCTGGTGTAATCCTTATTTAGATATGATACCAGCACCATTTAAAGATTCTACATATCGTTAAACTCTACTCTGGTGTGCACCCATGCACTGGTTGTATTCATTGACACAAGATAAGAGTTCATTACAGGTTTAAAAGCTCTCTGGACTCACAAGTCACGCAATTGAAACTGAAACTGAACCCTGCGAATTAGATAAGCAGAATATAGCTATAATAATAGCTAGAAAATATCCAACTTTGTCAGATTCATTCCGACGACGACGAAACAGTTTCGACATGAACGGGGAGCGTGTGCATTTATGCAAGAGATTCAGTTGCAAAAAGCTGCCAATAAACTCACTTGAGTTACGTAAGATCTGGGTAGCCTGACAAGAGCGGTGACAAGAATTGAAAAGTTACATATACTAGGATTGAAATAAATATCCACACAACAATAGGAAGGAGGGTGCAAAGTTGATTTACATGTCGCGTTGATTGATTGCTGAAAAAGACCCCACGGTACAGAATGAAAGCTAAAAGAGAAGCAGTTGCACAATTTAATTAAAAAACAAAAAAGGAATGTATTTGAGAAGAACAAATAATAAATGGGCTATCCCCACATGCACCCATTATTTTCAAAAATAGCTTCAGTATAATTAGGATGTTAATAATATATTTGCTCTTACAGGTTAGCAAACCTGTGGAGATACGAACCGATAATGGGCCTTCGGTACCTACACAAGATTAATTAAATTGTATTGAGGGGTTACACGATCTTCTTATGTACGCACAGGAATAACAAGCGCGCAGAAACTAAAATTCGAACAATCTGTCTGAGAAGACATTGTTGTGCCTTATACAATGTGCACTTTATATCCACACACACACGACAAACACAACCTGTCTTCTTAAGTTTACAAACATCAATTTGTTTTAGCAGTCATAGAAGCTGCTCCTTTCCATTTCCCGCATGCTTCATATCAATCAGGATTAAGTAGCAGACAGATTCCTCTTACAATGACGTGTAGTAACAGTTGAACTGCAGATAAAACCATATAAAACTATTGCTACGGTCATTGCAATGCATTTGTAAAACCTTTATGTATACACACAACTATTATAATTATATAAACTTGACTGTTACATACCGAAATAATTATTATATATACAGTAGCATGCATTACAGCTACAACTATAATACACAGCCCCAAAGAAAATAATATGCATAAATTTGAATGCAAAGTTTAACAGATAAGTTGGTCTTTACATGTGTGATGTGTCATGCTTTTTCACTGCGTCTGTTAGAAATTTGATAGACCATTGTTTCAATCTATTGTTATTGATCTTTTCGCCGTCTTTCAACACGAAATCCGATTGTTCTGGCTAAGATATTTTTAGTAGGTTGTCAACAGCCCACCAGTCCATCGATCGTCAAAGAGTTGATTTGCAACTTTCTCCTTAAACCCAAGACACTATATTTTCTAAATTCCGCATCTGTACATTCGTAGCCGGCCGTCGTATAGCTACAATTCCTGCAATCTACCTTATAGTTACTATCTCCGTAATCTGCCATGTAGTTAAAATCCATCTACTCCGCCATACATTTATGCTCTCCGTAGAGAGATACAGATATAAGTATTTCCCGCATAGCCTACATGCCTTTTTAAGAGATGATGGTAACTGAACATTAGTACCATTTCACGACTGAGGCAAGACACATTTCACGATTTTTTAATAATCGAATTGCGTCCAGTTTATGAGCTGTATGGTCAACCCCTATAGTGTTCGACAACTAATGGTTTACTAAATGAATAAAAGTACAATGCAGTAGCTATAAGGAGTAAGTTCATGAGAGAGGCAAGTTAAAATCAGAAGATGACTCGGCGGAATTAGGAATCAGAATGGCTTACAAATGTACTTTTTTATGTGTGAAAGCCATCAATCTTCCACTAAAATAATCTGTACCAGTGGTGTTTGTAATGAAAAGTTTGTTTGATACTTTTACCGTATAAAATATGCGTTTGATACTTCCATTGTAAGTTAGTAATGTATTGAACGTATTGAAAGGTAATGCGTGATGCAATGCTTCCATGCATGCATACTAAGTGCATTTTCCCCTTAAATTATTGACTGCATCAACATCACTGCGCTGTTGGACCTGTGAGACCACACCACTGCTGTTCGGAACGGTTGTTTTTCAGCTTGCTAGACCAGTGTATTAGGTAGTATCGCATGAATTTTCGGTATATATCTGTTAATTGTAACTATGTGCGAACAAATTCAGAGTTTCATAAGGTTTTCAATTAGCGAAAAAATTATTAGGCCCTCAATTCTTTTGTCATTATAAGGGACATTATCTGATCTTATATGCCTTCGTTCAGCTATGAATGTCATTATGGTTGAAAAATTGTTTATTGTCCCAGAACGATCATTTGTCTTCGCTTCTGAAGTTGATGACGACTCCAATTGATAATAGGTTGCTGCTGCTGACGGTCTGTAAAGTGAAAAAAACGTATTGTACATAACAAATTATTCGTGGACAACTAACCAGATAATGTATTTATTTTAAAGAATCTGCATTGTATAGCATATAACCTCCACGATAAGCTGGTGCGTAATGAAAGTATACACTATGGCAGTCGTCAAATAAATGGTGATTTGGGTGTTCACATGTAAACAGTCAAAATAAATAGCATGATGTACATACTGTTAAGTCACCTGTGTATGATGCTTATGGGACTCGTGACTACTAAAGCTTCAAAAAGTATCTTACTTCATTAACATTTCAATCTTCTTATACGCACTTCTCAGATGTGAAACCACTGCAGAAGTTGAAGTGAACTGGATATGTACTTTTTTCCCGGCTGTACCTGTCATACTTGACAAGATATATTTGTGCAGTAATTATAGTGGGATGAGCAATATTCCATCACTGCAACTTTTATCTGTGTTAGTTGTTACTTGGTTCATGGGAGTTTTTGCCTTGCAACGGAATGTCATAGAACAACGGTAGTGCACCAACAAAGTAAGTGTGTATGCTGGATAGTGACTTTACAATATAAGTAATTAAAATTTACTTAATACTGAACACAGCAGCAACTTATTTATTATAATAACATGACAAGTTTATTTAATACAGTAGCATTGCCAGTTTACTTAATTCTGTAGCATCACAAGTTTATTTAATACGACCACTTTGAAAGTTTATTTAACACAGCAATATGGAAACTTTATTAATTACAATAACATAACAAGTCGATTTAAGTAATACGGCGACGGCGGGTCTTGTTAATAAAGCAACGAGGAAGTTCAGTTAATGATTACAATAGCAAGACAAGTGAACTTACTTACTAAGCATTACGAGGTAAAACAATACAAATGATTCAAAAACTAATTTAAATTGTTGGAATATACGTTTCATTGGCGCGTAGTTTTCATGCAATTGTTCCTATGAAAGCTGCGGCAATGCTTTGTCCTTATCACTTTGTACTTTAAATCCCGGTGTCATTATAATCACCGGTGATTTACAAACCTGCTTAAGTAATTACATTGTTTTTTCCCTCACAAGTTATTAGCTTCTATACTTCAATGAGAAAACTGCATTACAGCTTGGATCATACATTATTGCTTGGCTCTAAAGAGTTCACGCTGGGGACTTAAACGATACACAAGTGCTGTCCAGAGCAACGCTTTCCACAAAGGTGATAGTTGCAACTCTGCCTAATGAGCTACATGTCATAAGTATGAAGGGACTGTGAGGGAAAGTAGAATACATACCTATGCAGCCCGTCGTGTTCATGCCCAGGCGATTCATAAATTACAGATATTATGTCACTGCTAAAGGTCAATTATTTAGGCGTAAATGTCTTATTGACAGAAATTATTAAGTTGTGCTCTACATAATTGCAGCTATGTTCTCAGGAAGCCCCAGAAGACAATGGTTTTTTATATACGCTTTGAAACAAGCAACCATATTGTATTGAAAATATCATCTAATTTATATCGAAACGAACATCTGTTCTATATTTACATATATGAACAGTTTTTCTACATAACGACCATCAATTTTATACTGAAACAATCATATATTCTGCATTGATAGATCATGTAGTCTACGATGAACGCACAACAAGCTTACAATGAAAAGAAATCTATTATACATTGAAACGAAAATTTTAAAGTGCAGCGACAATACATAAATAAGAAAGATTACCGCAAGATAAAGGAACAAGGAAGCCAAGAAAGATGATATGCCTTGGTTTTCTGGCGAATCAAATTTAAGAATGAATGTGCAGGAACTGTTTGTAAGCACAAAGATGTTGAGTATATACCATACGGGAACTTGATGTATTGCATGTATTAAGAAAGATGGTGGCGAATTGATTTCAATCTACAAATAATTACTTGACACATCGTAGGACTGTTGTATACGATTTTTCTTATTTCCCTCAATACGTCCTGAATTGAATATTGAATTTCATGTCACCTTAGCCCTTCAACTGTACAGGTAACTGTTTTAGGGTTGGTGATAGCTTTAAAAACCTCATATTACAATATTCAACCGTTAGTATGGAAATTTTAATGTCAACTGCACGGAACATAGAGGCAGCGCTATAAAGACTCGACATGATCCCCCGATAAGAGATAAATCTAATGGTATAAATTAGGGACTCAAAATAAAGCTGGGTACCACAGAGCAGCGCATACAAACATACAAGCAAAACCCAAAAATTGGAAAATCTCCAAAGCTTCAAATACACAATAGTACTTGTATTAAGCACTAGGTACATTTTCCCAATATGAACCTAAAAAATTAACACCCTTAACCACTGGTTGCCATGTCTTCGGGAAATAAACATGTACATACATATAAATATTCTAAATGTATTGTTATGCATTTAGTAAACTTTTGTATGAGAGGATATAAATGTATTTTAGTCCATCAATGATGACATGACGGACGGCATATCAGTTTAAATTTAAATTTTTAAAATGTACATGGTTTATGGCAGTTTCTTAGAGTTTTAACAAATATTAAGTGTGTTTTACATAATTCCTTGAACCGACTTCTACCCTGTGTTTCCCTCCTTTACCCGTGTAATTTTCCTTATAATCTTGCATTAGTTATCTCAAAATTAACTAATAGAGGTACAACTTGTGCATTAAATGCATTGACACTAGCTGGTGAAGTTGGTGCCAGGAAATAAGCGAACTGAAAGAGTCGCATAGCGCTGGCTAGAATAATGTATCGGTGTATAAGCTATACTATTTTTCTACAACAATTTATTCAAATTCTTCATCTTACATACTATACGGTGAAAAAAACAATTGACAGAAACAGGTTGCTTAGTACTGTGGAAATCTTATAGGATCATCAGATGACTGTTTCATCTTCACATAGATCTTTCTTCCTGATCTTTCGCAGTGTATACGGCATCTTTCACGTAGGTTAGAGCTGCAAGAAGAAGAGCTGTTCATAATGGGGGAAGTAATACCGTCTTTATCAATGAGGAAATAGTTCCATATCCAATTTATACTCTCATAATGATCACAGTTAATAACTTCTTCATTCTCGGAATAAAATATTAGTAACACGACTTGGTGACTTTGCCTTAACTGTTTCTTCTAATCAAAAATATCTATTGAAAAACGTGGAGATACAGTCACGAGCATCTTTCTCGTCAGATCCGTTTTGTAATCTAAATGCACCCTCTTCTCTCGCAGTGAAATACCAATTCCCTCAAATTGAACGTCCCTTTTAAAATAACTTTTATCCTAGAAATACCAAGTAAAACACTTAAACTAGTTTCCATCTTGAAATTCCTTCAACAATTTATCGACAGTCTTCTTCGAAACAAAGCAATGCTACCGAAATTTATCGACCTACAAATATGACGGAGATATAAGTATTGTGATGTAAAGCGGTAAAATATAGACTACTATAGAAAATGATGCTCTAAATTAGAAAAATAAGAGATCAATAAAATAGTCCTAATAGCATACAAAAAGTATTTATAGTTGGAAATTATAAAAACATTCAAAGAATGTTTTTAACAAGAAAAATTAGAGCATATAAGTATAATAACTGATTTTTAATTCACAATTTTTGGCTCTTGCCAACGGTAATAATTAGCGCTCCAAGCAGCATACATCATGCAGCCTGAAATTCAAAGCTGGTGGGGCTGGTGTAATGGAATATGGTGTCTTCTCAGTTATAGAAAAACAGGTTGAATGTCGATGCGTTTTGATTATACGAATTGTACATACTCTAACTAGTTTAAACACTTGTCTATCAGGCCACACATAGGATGATTTCAATATCATAGCTTGTGCGTTCATTTAGCATATATGTGCATACATACACGCCCGAACGGAAGGTTCAAATGGAACTCTTCATACAAAAAATTATGTATGCACCTCCAAAGGTGAATGCATACGAAATTTTCGTTGCAGAAGCAGGCCGACAAAATATTTCACCAGGAGACCATAAAAGCCAGCATTTCCGTAATGGTATGTCAGCCTTAAATATTATATAACTCCAGATTATGTTAATGCTGAATCAGAAATTACCTATGTATGTTGAAATCAATGAGGAAACTGAAAGGTTACCTCGTGGGTCGTGGGCGTTGAAATGTACCGCCAGTATGCACTTCCAAGTTCCATATTGCCACCATAATGTTATCTACAGTCCCTTAAGACAGCTCAGGTGGAGTGACAAACCAGGTTGGAAATTACAACAACAAGGAATATTGTATTACACCCGGTTTGATAATCAATGAAATCATGCGTCAAAAAGAAAGGAGAAACACGATTGAATTAATTAGCATAAATGTAGCCACATTTCAATAAGTATACGGCAGACTGATCAAGATCAAAGTCGCCTCCACCACGACCAAGACGGAGTCACCGTGTCGAGTGCGTCACTCTACACGTCCTATAGCATTGTAGGTGCATATATAGCACAGACAGTAAGTATACCTATGCTTTACGGTAAATACTTGTTGTATTTGTATTAGAGATATAATTGCGTATGCATTACCGGCATAGATAATTATGTGTACATTAATACATAATATGTGTGCTCTACGTTCAGACAATAAAAATACATAAGAGCATATATTTTTACATGCCCTTCTTGGATTCAACAAGTGCACCACCGACAAAACGTATCAATTTTCCCGAACCTTTGACCATAGCTTTAGTCAAGACTTAGCCCTACTTATGATTACACTTGCCGCTTCTTTATACGCAGGTTGTTATAAAACTTACCCATTAACGCTGAGCTGAGTCAGTTAGACATGTAGTATTACGTAAACAAGGATAGGAAAATTCTGTATGTTAATAACATCACATAGACCAACAACATAAAATTATTATCTACAACTAATTTGTCTGCTTAATACCACTTATATCTCTAATAAGTTGACGAGTATAAAGAAATTCAATAGCAGGTGGTAGCAAAGACAAAGAAAATATTACTACTTTTTCATCTTTATGGAATACAAAAACTAAATAGGCGATCTCCATCTCCAGGTTTTGCATCCGTTAATTTTTATTTATATTCTCGGCATACCTCAATTCTTTTGTAGAACAAAACTGCACGCTGAAAGAGAGGATAATTGAACTCGACGGACAAAGATCAGCTGTGTAAATCCTCAGAATCATACGGTCTGACATCATGCCATTCCAAACAATGGTGTAGTAAATTGTATGCAAACCACTTGTAAATAATAAGTATAAGTCTTGTAAATAACACATATATTTCTGGAGCTAGTCTACATATACTGAAATGGAAAAAAAATAGCGCGGCATCCCAACAGGTAGACATGCCTGCAAGACAGACGGAGTGAGACGAGAAGTACTGCTACTGGACCTTACAGCGTGAAGTTGAATGTAAGAGAAGGAATGCTATATGCTATAATCGCCGAACTAGCAGGTGATTTTGCCAA
This sequence comes from Lipothrix lubbocki, assembly GCA_034696945.1. Lineage (NCBI taxonomy): Eukaryota > Metazoa > Arthropoda > Collembola > Symphypleona > Sminthuridae > Lipothrix > Lipothrix lubbocki. The sequence goes on from JAQGAK010000239.1 coordinate 73,525, forward strand.
ACCAAAGAGTTGCATGATAAATAACGAATTGTACAATGTGATGTTGGACTCATTTTAATACGTACATCTGCTATTTTTGCCATTGTATTGTTTCCCATAGGGATGAAACTTGATTATGTAATGACTAGGAGACTTGAATTGTTATTGTTGTGGATTTTACGGCAGCAGGTATACAAAACTACTCATTAGGTGCAGCACAGCACTCACCTTGAGATCATTCCTGTGGTCTTCCTTCATCTTTCCTTTTCTAGCAGGAATAGAACAGGTGTATCTGGACGGGCGGACGAACGGCTGGTCTTTCCTATACCGATACAAATGGAAAATGTACCGAAAAACTATGCATACCTTAAGTATAAAAACAGCAGGTTGTTTGATGTATAAAATATAGGCTTTCTGGTATATAAAAATGGCCATTGTTACTTATTGTTAGATGTATTCAGTTTTAATACATATTTTATACCAGATACATTTTAAGATATATAAGACATTGTTTTTCGATATTCCGCGTATGATTCGGTACTTATGTATGTATAATTATACATACATTGCAGCTAATAAGTAGTAAGTACTCGAATTGTAACAGTCGCAACAAGACTTGTCAGGAGATAAAGAAAAGCGTGTGGAAAAGATTTGCAAAAACTTTTCATCATCATCACAGGTCAGAGGTCAGGCTGACCAGAGAGCTCAATCATCCATCTTTCTGTCTTGTGTTCCATGAGGGTTTATTTTTTTCCCTTGTTAGAGAGCGAGAGAGCTGAGTACATATATAAGAAATCCACAGTTTCTTTCTACTGTCTCATTTATTGCACTTATTATGGGACACTCCTCTCATGTGTATGTAATTGCATACTGTAATGTTGGGTGGAGGTTCCAAACCAAACCGTAGTATCTTCGAATGTTGTATAGTAAAATCTAACTGAGCATTCTTACATGGCATCGGCGTGTCGTGACACAAAAAATATTATATACAGTCCATTTTTTAGCTTGGTACTTCCCAGCATCCTATAATGATATAAATGGTGAAAAGAATTACACACTTAAAACTTATACAAACAAGAGTATAACCTGAAGGTAACCATTCTGCTTCTTATAAAGTTCATCTGTTTCCCTGCTTCTTTTAACTTCCATCTCTTTCATTTCTTATAACGTTCATCTTCCTTAGTTCTAATAACATGCACCTCTTTCCATACTTCTTGTAACATGCATCTCCTTATATTTCTTGTATTGTTCTTCTGCTTCATAGTTGTAATAAAGTATGCATATCTTTACTAAAGAGTTCATGTTTTTTCCATGTAAGTCAATTTTTTTCTTAAATAGTAAATCTTTTGTTATCTGCATTCATATTACATACTGTTTTTATGCAGATGTACTCTTTTAAAGCTTCGCATGGAGCTCGAGATGCTATTTTTCTCTTCTAGTGTCACTATTCTTTCTCTTTGTTGAAAATGAAAATGCACCTGTTTTATTACAGTTGACCTGACTTTTCTCCTTTTTTGCGCTCTTCAAACAGGTTAACGGACTCGTAATTTCAATACCTATACCCAAGGAGCTACACAGCATCGACCTACAGAGGTGTGTGCTGTTCAGAATTATTAGAAACGTTAAAGTTACTCAAAGTCCCTCTTGATTGTCATGAAACTTGCTCGTTCTTCCCCCTTCATGACCAGTTTTATTACTGTAGTTTAAGGAACATAATAAACTAGAAGATTTCGTGCAGTTTAGTATTTAGCAGTCTATTTATACACTATATTTACATTATTATCATCGCTGATATACAGTATAATTTTCAAGATATTAACATGTAGCTTATTCCCATTATTTACATCCACTATTTGAGATGTTAACGCCGCTGATGAACACACAATTTCAATTTCTCACTATTGTTACCACCGTCCAAGCACCATGTATGCCGTAAAATTAAAGGCGAGTGACTAATAAATATTTAAAAGTTGCGAAAATATCGTAAAAGCTGATTGTAAGATATAAAAATTGCATGATGTCCACAGTGTGATCTCCTCCAACCAGGAAAAAATGTATTTTTATGGATTCAATTAGGCATGCAGGCTTGGCAGTATACACTATATTACTAATACATTTCAGCCAATAAAAAATGCACAGGCACATTAGCATAACACATGAGTGAGAAAGGCAGACAAAAACAGTTCTTCTTTAAAACAATATATACCTTTTCGAACTGTCATAATACCCTTGTATGTAGTTACCGTGATGGAACGAGAAATTTGAGAAAAATTCATGAGGAAAAATAATATAAAATATCCTAACATGAATTTGCATTGTAGGCATATGGTGTGGTCGAAGTCTCAGGGGTTTCAAGGTCTTTACTGGATATTTCTGGAATTTCTAAAATATTATGATTGCAACATACACTATAAAGATTTGTGCTTATGATACTCTACCGTCCATCTTGAATTCATTGATACTATAAATAACTCGTTAGTCAAGTGGCAAATTACACCTGTGAAGTGCATACGGTGACAGACGATATGATGAATTTTATTGAATGGGGAAGTATTTTATGCATTTACACTTATGAGTTTTATATACAGATAGCAGTACGTATCTGCAGTTTACACAGACGATAAATCTTAAAATATGTATTTCTGCGTTCAAAGAGATGGTCTTGTAACCCATATTTATGTAAGGTCGTTGATGTCACCGACAGTTGTTTTTGTACGAATTTAAACATTTCTCATCTGCCACCTTTTAGGTATATTGATGAATCGTGTGATTTTTTAAACTTGTAGTAGCTTGTAGGAATGACGGAAACATGGGTTCATTCCATGTGCTTTTACATTGTAAAGAATATCCAATTTATGCACATGCTTATAGGTATAGGTTATAGATACATAAATTCTACAGTAGTGCTAGCTGGATAGCAGACTAAATAAAGGAACATATATTGTATAAAGTGTTGTTGTGCTCACTAGTGTCAGCGCTGTAATGATGTTCCTTAACGGAGACCGTATCTTGTCACTATGAACTCTGTTGTCTGTTGTTGCATGTGTCATGATGGAAACGGAACTTGGAGAAAGGCTGAAAAGAAGAGATTTGAATCGTATATATTAAATTGACCTATATTCTTCTGTTTTGTGCACCAGCATCCGCCAATCTTTTATTGAAATCACTATGGGGGTCAGAGTTCACCGAATAACATGAAGATCTGTTCTGATGTTCAGAATCATTTGTTCTCATCAGCCCGTCGACTAACAGTTTAAAATTATATTGCATTAGAATATTGAATATTTTATTATGGCTTACAAAAGTGTATTAAAAGTACAACCAACCAATGTAACTTTTTTCAGAATCCTTCACTATCGGATTCACCTATGTATATATTTACAGAATTTAGTTATTTCTATGAGCATATTACAAAATTTCAACAATGTTATAACCAATAAGTACACTTTTAGATTACGGGTTTTAATAAAGAGTAATGTGCATACTACATAATTACGTGTGCATTTGATTTTTAAATGTCTGCTGTGAAACTTACAAACTTACTCCAAACTATTCCCGAATTATGCACAATACAGCGATTATGTATAGAGCTGACAATGTGCAAATGGTGAACGTTCCTGTTTATCATCTTCGTACCTTCTGCAACATTATGAGCGCGAAGTGTTCGCTCAAACCAAGGTATTGATCATGCACTCAGGTTGAACCGTCCAAACAGATCAGGATTTGTTACAATTACATATGTAAGCAGCAGATAATACAATCAAGAAACTGTAACGAGAAGACTTGCCAAGGATTTAACTTTCAATAAACTCAGTGTTTCATTTCGTCGGGGAGAGATCACAAAGTGCCAACTTCTTATTCCGCTGATGGCATAATGTGCAATAGCAGGAGCGCTGAAAACTCTGAAGGCATAAAGTGGTTCCTAACGTAAATTTCTCCATTGGTACGCTTTGAATTAGTGCAAAGGGGATATTGGTACATTCTGTCTTTTTATGAATGTTACTTTGTGATCTTCCCCAAGATTTTCTATTTCAAGTTTATGATTTTCATTTTTCATCCACAGTTTTCACATTCCATTTCGGAAAGCAAACAAAGGTCCGTTTCTCCAAAGATATTTACAGAACAATAATATTATTTACAATAAGAAAACAAGTAAGAAATGCGTTTTGCTACTTATGTAAATATGCAGAAGCTTGTTCAAAACTTCATAACAAATCGGTGTGTTCTAAGCATCTAGCAACAACCACCGAAATGCTGACAGCTTCGTGTGCAAATGTGCAAATCTTGTCCTTAGCTTGAGAAGTGTAGCTCCCAAGTGTAGTTGAACTGAAAGCTCTATTTGTTTAACGTACGTACACAAAGAGCCTACGAATAAAAGTAATATGTCGGAGGTACATGAGACTGGGAGGAAAAGTAATGTCGGAGGTGCAACCGGCTGGCAGACAGTTTGAAAAAAATGATTACAAATGACTAAATAAATAAATACAAAACACGACCAGCTAGTATGTAGCAATTAATCTATTGATGTTAGTCGTTGGCTGTAAAGAAACGCTAATTTGTATGAATTTTATATGGCTGAATAGATTATGCTCGTGGCCTTATGACTCCCGACCTTTATCCTCCATTGCTTGTATCTACAGTAGGAGCACTCGTGTAGTATATCTACAGGTATCCACCGTATAATTGAGAAACGAAAAGGATGAAATGTATTTTCCAAACTGCACTCCCACTCCTCGCTTTCGGCCAAATGAGGAAAGAAAATTAGACGCTGGAGTAGATTTTCACTGGGTTCCTAATAGCTCCATTGGAATCATATCCGCCGTTACAGTTATAAGAGCCTTATATATATATATAGCGCAACAATAGCGAGCACTGCACAAAAACATTTTACACTTGAATGACATGGTGATAAATGAGAAGTGATGAGCTTAGCTTAATTACCTGCACATACGCGTAAAATATTTTGCCAAAACAAAAGCAACACTCCAAACTGCTTGTTCAGGGGTAGTTAATACTTTTACCCGCCTGCTTAAGCATTATTACGATTTATTAAATGATGAATTGTTTAAAGCCATATTATTTATTTACAATACATTATTTACACAGATTATATTCATAGATCTTGTTTCGTTAAAACCTTTTTGTAAAATTCGTTTAGAGTCCTTTGTACTTTTGTTTTCAAGTTTTTTCGGTCCCCAACTACAATGTACATACCTGTGTACATAGTAAGTAATAAGAATTTATAAAATGCTCATTTTTAACACTTCTCATTGCTTGAATATTTTCTCTTCGTTAGATCTTTGTAAAACTGTGAACTCACGAAGTGTATCATCAAAGCAAAAAATTAATGAACGGAAGTCGATAGCCCTTTCCAGTTTATTTAGTTCCGTTTAAGTTTCATCAAGTCTGCACCCTGGACATATGGCAGCATGAAATTATTATGATAAGCGAAGAACCCTGTGTGGAAAGATAGTCGGAGGTAAATGTTCACACAGAAACTATAACAGACAGCCATGGTTGTTACCCCTGCTGCAGAATTTTTAATTTATTATCGACAAGTCAGCAATGATGCCGTAAAGCTTGTTACAAATGAAATAAATACATAGCCAAAGGCAATTTTAAATACTTCATAGTGCTGTAAAGCAATTTGTGCGTCGCGTAATTATTAATTCTTTGAAGTAATTAAATTACATTTGTTATTTTTAGGTCATCAACAAGTTTGGGGGGACTGTAAGAAATTCTGTAAAAAAATTAAAATAGAAATTACCTTTATTAAAAATTCAAAAGAGAGCTACCAAAGATATTTAAACAAACTTCCAAGGATGCTCTAATCGCCTGGTTGAGCTTATCACGTTCTGTCCAATGAATGTGCATATAAATTAATTTTGAAGGTATCATGTAACTTCACGTGTACCCCATGACAAATTAAAATGTTGTTTTCAAACAGTGCATGTATAGACGAGATGATGATTGAGAAACGCTTCCGCTGTGAGCAATAGCACTCACGTATAAATTCCTACCCGAGTTTTACAAGGCCATTTGCAGTGATAGATGGACATGGGAGCAATGAATCCGGTAGGTGGGCCGGGTTTTGAACAATACATGATATGCTTGATAGGAATGAGCAAATAAATAACATTTATATTTACCTTCAGGATTAAAAACTACCAGTAAAAGTGGAGAATTAAACACCTACTTACGAATAAAAGGTGCAGACTGTTTAGCAGTGCAAATTACAATTGAGTTATAATCAGTAACCAGAAACAAAACATAAGGGAGGCGGTTTAAACTTTCACATGATGTTGTGTGGTTCAAGGAGTTGAGTGTGCATTTGAGGGCACAACTGCCTGATGCAGCCAGGTTCCTCCAGGCCGTACAATTTCCTTGTTTGTATTAGCATGAGTTGCTCAGACTTCTAAATTGTCTTTGCTACGATACGAAGTTGCATGCATCAGGTTATCAACCATTCCGTAAAAGCATAAGTGATATTGAAGCAAGTAATTGAGGCATAGTTGAACATACGGTGTTTGTGGCAATAGCTTAAAAGGTTAAACTTTAAAATTCTAAGCACCATGCAAACAGGAGAGGAGAAGGGTTTAAAAAGGACAGCTAACGCACAACAATGTTGGAAAGAACAGGTGAATTGCGTTACTTGAAGAGAAAGGAAATTAAAGAGCTTAAGGAACATACTTGAAACATTGGATGGATGGTTGTTTAAATTGATGAGACACGTGGTGGACGGGAGTCTTAACTTCTGCTACTCCTAAACCAGCAACAATAACACATATGCGGAAACACCACAAGCAAGCACGACTTCCGAACATCATCAAATAGGCGAGGCAACGAAAGACCAAATTGAAAAGATTAACTCTATATCTCCGGCACCACCGCCACCATTCGCGTTCAGGCAGGTTAACCAGAAATCTGTACAAAATTCTACAACCCAACTGCTACTGTACAGACTTTCGAGGAAAAGACACAAGCCTCGTCCAATCTTTCCTCCTCTTTTCCTCATTACTAACTATATGCATATTTTCTCAGTGTGCATGATGTTACTACTTACAATTTCATATGTATTCACGTGTTTCCAACAGGCGTATAAGTCTCACAAACTGTTATTATTACAGTCTCCGTGCGTGCAACTGTTACTTTTATAAGCTTCTATGTATGCCATCAGTACAAATTTCCATGTATATATTAAACTTTTCTACACCATTTGCAGCAAAAGTAAATACGGATGGAAACAGGCCTATACATATGCCTCATATAAGCATCTCAAACCCGAGGAGAGAAAATCAGCAGGAAAGCATACGTGACCAATTGTGAGTCAAGCATATCCACTGTATTGATTACATAAGGTCTACGATACATTCGGCTTTGCTGTATACATTGAGTCCTGAGGATAATAGTAGGTCCATAGGGCATGCATGTCTGTTTACTTTCTGCGTTGCGTATGAGTCCGTAGTGATCTTACAAGATGTTATAGAGAGATTGAAGGAGCAAGTAAAGTATAGATACAGTTATAGGAGCAAGTACATGCAAGGTGGGGAGTATATATGGAAATAGTAGTTTTTGATCGTTTCAGTTAACAGGTGCAATGCGTGCACGTTTTTATTCCTTTTCATTATTATTCCTTATGGCAAGGTGACTGCCGCAGATGAGCCTCATTCCACTGTTCTTGCTCCTTATATACATGATCAACTGATGAGTTGAACTGCCGCCATCCCATCAGTTGCCTTCTTATTCATCATCATCCTTCTATCGCCTCCTTCCTCCGTTTTCCGTACGTACCTTATCATCTTCTCAAAAGTATGTAGACAGACGTATGGAATTATCTTCTCTCCTGATCACAATGTATTGCTCAACCCACGTTCACTCACTGGCAGTAACTCGACTTCTTTAACTAGATTGTAAGAAGTAAGTGTCTATACGTAAAAGGTCTTGTCAATTTATATTCCTTCAATCGATTATAAATCAATGCATGAGAATTCTACGGCTAATAACAAGCATCGTTTTTACTCTTGGGCAGTTGTAAAGTGATTCCTCAATTTTCGCCAAAATTTATTTCTTTTCATTACCTGTTCTCCAACACTGTGCAGGTTGTATACTTGATCGGCAACCACTCCGGGAGACTCCACACATTTGACACAAGAATTTAGCTTTCTCATCCATCTTGCCGCCCTGCCTGCAATTCCGCAATGTGTAATATCATGTTTACTAGATTACGTTTATTTCGAATTTTGGAATTATTACATATATAGTAACCATTTATTATAAGCAATTGTACTAATCTAAGGTGTTACTTTGAGTAAACATTTTAAATGATTATCTTACTTTACTATAAGTATCTAGTTAAATCCTCTTGCAAGTTTAATGTTTTTGTTAAAAGTATTACGCCGCAAAGTGAAATAATAATTAATATGTAAAGCAAAAGGAATTTAATTTCACTATAAGATTCGTAAGTTTATTAGAGCAACGTTTCGGGAACTCCCTTCATCAGGCTCACAAACAAGAATCAAATGTTTATATATTAATGTCAAGTTTAATGTTTGTAATGTTGCTCAGATATATATTTCTGTGTATATTTATATATTTGTATTTACGCGCTGATGACGGAGACCGCTTGCATGTAAAAGCTTCTCATCTAATACCTATATCCAAGCTTTCACTTAACCATATAAAATGAATATACTACTGCATATAACTTGTTTGTTTAGAATTGTGAGGAATCTATGATTCAAGAATTACAAAAAATGTATGAATTACGTTTCACAAGAAAGAAAGAGCTTTTTACCTGCTTGTCACCTTAATGGACTAACGCCATGTCGCTCTTTATTCTTCACTTTCAGTTTCAACTCCTCCATCAAGTAACATACTTCCTCTATTTATTAGTGATGATACACATATTATGAAATGTAGGTATGGCATATTACAGAACCAAAAAGTAGGGACAATAAAAAAACCGAATAAATTAATGCTAGGAACTTTGGTAAACAACTTTTAAGATTTTGGTTTAAAAAAAATAATGTATACCTATGCATATATATTGCTACGAGAGCGTACTGCGGTATGATGCTACAACTGTATAGAAGTAACTGGCTGATTGATAATTGACGGCAGGCATACGCCAAAAGTGAGCCTGTGCGTCTTAAAAGAAAATAATGTAGTAGCAGGACATGTGTTTTGTTTCGTTAAATGCTTCCTTAAGATAATTTTTTTTATCATTCCTTGATGGCTTCTGCTGCTGTTCCTGTCTCACACACAGACCCCTGCAGTATGATACTCTTCGATGAGTTAGGTGTCGAACCGGTTGAGCGAGAAGGTGTACGTGGTATGTATATTGAAGTCGAAAATGATAAAAATCTTACGCCAAACATACGTTATATTCGGTGCCAGTGTAACAATAAAACGGCACGTTCACTTGTACAAAAACTTGTCGAGGGTCTGTCTTTGAATTGTCTGAGGAGTTGAGCGAGGAAAGAAAGAGCAGGTGATATTATTAGCCCACCGTACCACAAAAAATTTCGGAATCTATATAGGTATGTACAGAAAAAATACTCTGCCCACAGTGGATTTTTACTGCTTATTTCCGACTGCGACAGTAACCTTTTCATTACGAGGATTTTATCAGAAAACTGTGCATTGTGTCCGGCCTTTAAAAACCAAGCGCTTTCTGTTCTATTGCATTCAATTCATTCACAAGCTTTCCATTTGGCAAATGCAATCAACAGGTTGCAAAACTTCAAACCCCAAAACGCAGTTATATCTTTTAAGTATTTACCTTATGAAGGTACTGATTTTATATTTTCATGCTCTAAACTTTTGAAAATTAAAAGCTGTTTCACGAAACACAAAACAGACGAATGTTGAACCGTCGGTTCATAATGGTGGTGATATTTGAGTGTTGATCTCAATCCCAAAACAATAGAAAAAGTTTGTATATCACTGGTATCTGATGTTGTCGCAGGAATCTGCTAACCTAAGTTGTGTCTAATAACACACAACCATAATTAACAGCTCAATCCTGAGAACAGGCAGACGACAAATGCTCGACGTGCATGCTACAATGGAAAAGAAAGACAAGAAGAAATGCTACTTTGTACGGCTTATTCGTTACATTATTAACGCACTCACAGTCAAATGGAATATGGAATACATCGTATACAAGAAGCAGTGCATTTGGTCAACGAAACAACGATGCTTTCATGTGGTGCAAACTGCTCTAAATTTCTCATCTTTCTCCGTGCTGGTGAGAATACATATTATGATGTTGTATCTTGGTAAACAGCATCTCATGTCTGAACCAAGACCTGCAGTCGTGATGGTGATTTAATTGATCAGTGGTGTATGAGAGGACAACAATGCGGATGACCTGCTGGGACGATACCAACAGTCTCCAGGTGACATAGTTGGTCATAGAGTATTAGTCATATCTACGTATATGTGTGTGCAAAAATTTTGATGGAAGTTGTTGACGGAATGTTTTCTTGACCGCATAGAGTATAATCTTGCTGGTTGATTACTACACATAGTACAGATTGATATTGCTTCTTGATTATAAAATATATTACATAGATCTATGTATATGGGCAGTTGGTTATTAAATATCTTGTAAAGATAGATGTAGGTGATTGATTATTAAAAATATAGTATGCACATATAGGGTAATATTGGTTATTATAAAATTTCTACTAAACGGTGTACTTTAACAGTATGCAAACTACATTTACGGATCCTGGTATGTATTACAAGTGTGTATCAGTTCCGTACTTATATGTACAAGTATAATCTGGTCCTGGTTGTTTTTCAACCTTGCCACTTCGACAGAATTCTATGCAACCGCAGTCATCGTGTAATTTGAGCTTTGTGTGTGGTTGTTTTTTAGCCCATTTTATATAAACATCTTCGTTCCTGTCTTACTTTACCATACAGGAGTTTGCTTTACTGCAAAGGGTAAGAAAGAAAGACGGAGAATCAGCATAAGGATTCAACTACATTTATGTAGGTTTCATCAAGACTCCTGCATATAGGTATCATCAAAAGTGCTGCTTGCAGAGGCAAGATCAGTAGACATAACCGAAGGACGTGCCAGGAACATTCACAGGTGTAAAGACCTCGTATTATGGAACAAAAGCAACAATTCATTTGTTGTTGCTGCTGATGCAGTGGTAATAAGTGCTAGTAATAAGTACATAGATACGCATACATCAAAGTAGTAGAAAATTTTCTTAGATCATCATCACGTTTTCTCTATTTATTTCCAAGGCGAAAGCCAAAGTAAGAAGAGAACCAGAACTCACAGTAAAAATATATCCTCGATCAGACAAAATAAAGGCCGACGTAACCTGTATATCTATATGTTAGAAGATATTTCTGATATGCATTTACACGTTTTGAATTGAATCCCGTCGTAAATACATGACAACATCAATATCAAGAAACTAACACCTTTTAATAAAATTCAGCGCTATAAAATAATGTGGCACTCTCAACAATCTTTTGTGAGTAGTACAACTTTAACCAGTTGTAAATATGCAAGTCGACATGATCTTCAAAGCATTTTTTCAACTGCTTTACATCTACCTAACCTACAATTTCGTCTATCTCTCTCCTAGCCTTCACATATGACACTTACATTTCCATGTTTGAGACCTGCAAATATGCAAGAATGAATGCATACTTGCGATAACTAATCTTTTGAGCTCGGATTGGATCGTGAATGTATTAGTGGATCACATGTATACGAGCTGGCTTGTCATAAAAAAGGAATGTCCAACGGGTTGGAAGTAATGTAACGGTAACATTTATTCTCTTGAGTACAGTACACACACATAGGTATATACGTTTATGGAGAATAAGCATCAAGCAATAGCGTAAAAATTCACTTTGAATAAGTTCATTGCATGGGGCTCAAGTTCAAGAGCCAAAATAGACACTACTGCTGTCACCTTAAGTGGAGTAGATCAACAAAAGAAATCCCCTTGTATGTAAAAAGCAAATGTTCCTAATGACAATTTACCATCTATAATTACATAGTATCATCTTTGACAAAATCTTGAAAGCTTTTCATTCATATTATTTTTATGCATCTAATTCGGCCTCTTTGTGTACCGACATGGTTGCATATAATTACCGACTTGGCTGTCCATGCAGATACTGGCGCATGTAATTACCAAACTTAATGTACCGCTTAAATACTTGCGTAGAATGTGCTTGTTGCACAGGTTATATGAATTTGTTGTGTTTAGTGTAGTGTTCAGTAACATATGGCTGTACATAGTATAAATGCGCTGGCCTGATTGAACGCCATTCCAGACGCTATTGCCTCCCGTGTTACATTAAGTCTTGGTTACATTATGCATTTCATGGTAATATGCAGCATATCTTCTGTAATCAGGTAAGTGCACACGAAATCCCATGCAGGAAAAAATTATAAAAAGCATTTGGACTATTTTCTTACAGATCTCGCTGCATAAGAATAAATTTGATGTTATCACTAAAATAATGTTACAACAGCGTTACTAAAAACCTAACTTATCTTTTATTAAGCGGCAAATTGAAGGCCAAAGGTCTTTAGGTGAGCTCGTTTGCATTTTTAGCATTGCTGGCCTATACAAAAATACAAATGTAGAAATAAGCATAAATACAAGGGAATTCTACATAAATACATACATTACACGTAACGTTTTTATTCGCTAATGCACACATTGTAGCTTCTGTACGTAACGATCAACAATGATAAACTTCCTTAATCAAAATAATACATACTTAACTGGCGTTGACTCTCGAAGCCTACTACCATACTTTCAGTCTTTTCTTTTTGTAAGCTTGCTGAGTTATGTTTAATTTTTTCTTGTATTTGATCGGTGGATATTAATGCAAACAGCCATAAATTCTTCGAGGGAAAGATGCGTTACCTGAAAGCTCAAAAACCAAGGCATATATAGCATTGATCTTTTAATTTTTTCTGTGGCGTGAATCTGTTGTGCTTCACTGTTGTGACAAAAGGGTTCTTTAAAGTATCAAGATAATGATTTAATTCTTTCAAGGGATCCACAGTCCATGTCAGAAGAAGCCCTATTGCTTTAGAATCTACAACCTTACGTAGCAACAACGGTGAGACTGAGACAACGTTTGAGGAAAAAAGTATACTAATGGTATACGACTAGTTGTTACAACGGGCACTGTAACATGCAGTGCATACCTGTGGGTACTGCACCGCTGAACCTGAGTCTGAAAGAAATAAAATAGCAGGTATCCCGGTTACACAATGCAGGTTTAGGGTTTAATTATTGCCATTATACCTACCCTATTCTGTAGTAGTGACTGCAGAGGATGAATGCTCCAGATCTGATCCAAATGTACTTCTGGATCCCATGTAAACACATAAGAAATATTACCCACACACGGACTTTAAATAACGACCTTTCTAAACAACTTGTTTGCTCAAGGGTTTCGTGCGGTAAGTCCTCCAGTAAATTATGGACGGTCTACTGTATACGGAAGGAACCATGCGAAATTTATTTTTATTCCCAGACTCTGCTTTAGTATTCCCACGCGGAAAAAATAGCCCTTAAAGTTCCGAGGCGTTGAAACTAATTCATTTTTATAGCATGGAAACTGACCTAACCGGTGGTGTAGGCTTAGAGGTGAGATAAAATATTGTGCAAGCTGCAAGCGTACGCATTTTTTACTCCTACTGTGTCTCGCTCTTTCAGTCAGAATTATCTCGCCTGGAAACGTTCTAACCTTACCTAACCAAAGAAATGGATAGTGTTCTGACCTTACCGAAGGAATGGAAATACTTGTATTTTAGGATGACTTTCTTTGGTTGACGGAGCGTCAGTGAAGATGAAGCAACGAGGGGTAAGTAATGTTCTCGCTTCTTCCAATCCACTTGAGATGGAAAAACAAACAGTGTAACTATTTTATGGTGATTTTGGTCTTGTGATTTCTACTTCTATTTTCTGACTTTATTTGCATCTTAAAGTCTATACAAAAAGGCTGATTTTCCTTCATATATTGTACATACGGCTACAGAATATGAGTTTGCAGTTGCTGCAATCAATAAAATTTTAGTACATTGATGCTTAAATTACATATGTGCAGGATAGAATGCACAAAACTGTTGATTGTTGATAATGTTTTTCGATCAAAAAAACACGGTATTTCTGTCCATTTTTGTGAGGTAGGTCACAATCTAGCACGTGCTTTTGAGAGACATCAGTTGGTTAGAGACACATGTGAACATTGGAGGATTTTATCCCTAGAGCGCTTGACATTTAATAAGCAGCAGTTACCGTATACTACTAGAGTATAAAATGAACCCACTGTTCATCTGATGAATGATGAATAGGTTTGGAGCGCCTATACTCTTAAGAACTAATCGAATACTTGTATAGTCATAAAAGAGGATGTAGGAATATATAAGAGTTTAAGTCTCTGTTAAAAGTAATAAATTGTTGTTGTTGTGCAGGCTTTGAAATCTCTACGCACTTCCCGCACGTGTGTTTCCGATCCACCAAGCCTTGGAGCTTCCGTTGTGAACGTATTGCCAATCCGTTAAAGACGATACTCAATAATCTGGAGTGTTTGACTGGTCTTGTCCTTGAACATATCGGGGGTGCTGAACGCTCATCTATTAAACGCTAACGAAGAAAGAGTTGGGTTAATACAAACACGAGGTACAGAGAAATAATGTACACTTTCAGACACTCACATTATCATAGGCATACACTTCAACTCATTGATCTGCAGTTCCGAAAGATCGTGTTGCTATAAAAAGTATCTACATGTACGTTAAATCACGTCATACATAAATATTAATATTTTAGTATGTTTTTACATTAGTAAACCCTAACTTTGGAGTCCCTCAAATTTTCAAGAGCATTCCGAGTTGTTCAAAGCCGCTGTTAGTGAGAACACAAACAGTATAGGAGCATCCCTTGTCTGTAATATGATGAAGTTCATCGAAATATATTGCGTAAGCCATTTGAGATTTCTGCTTCCAATCTGCTTGCTTCGGTTGTAAAAAGAGGAGACAGGGGAAAGAAGGAGTAAAGAGCATTTGGTGTTGGTTACCATGGTTAAGAATCTGCGTTCCTCTTACTACTATAGGTTTCCTAAGCAGTCGTATAGTATATAGTATTAGTGAACTACTTGGACATCTTTCTCAGTTCATTTTTCGTGATGGTTGGTAAGTACGTAGAGCTTCCTGCTCCTCCTTAAGTGGAAAATGAGATCTGGAACGGAAGTTTCATCCTTTACAGCATGCTTTCTAGCACCATATGAATCTCTTCTTTCCATCGAATACAAAATACACAAGCAACAAACTTGAGGAGATGAACGGCGAGTGAGCACCTCCTTATCCGCCTTTCTTTCCTTCCTTCACCTTTTTCATGCTTATATTAACATTTGATTTCATTCAATTTACATAGCTTTCTTACATATTTCCTTGCTTACCAACACTCTCTTCTTTAAAAATAACCATTTTATGAAGAGCGCACCAGTTGAGCATGGGATGTGTGTACTAATGCATGTATACCATATGCTTATTACGTATATATTTAGAAATTGATTGTTTTTGAAGGTTTGTGTACATTTTATGGAGCTGGTGTGCTATCTGAAGCCTTTTGTTGCATTTATTCTCCATTGTAAACGGACGGACGAAGACAAGAGCAGAAACTTAAGAACACACACGTGAGATACTCTTCTGCTCGTCCTCTCAAACGAGAAAAGATTGTTTCGCACTTCTGAGTTGGTCGAGTAGAGTAGTGGCGTGCCACCAATTCCTGTGTGTGAGATTGTATTGAAGCCAACAGTTACGAATCACTCGAGGCATAGTGGAGTCTCTTCCCACATGATTTACGGACTCCATTCATTACCTAAAATTGGTAATAATTGCGTCAATAATTCTCAATATCTTTCTAACGACAAGAGCATATGTTAGCTCTCCCGTTTGCAAAGTTTGACTTTCATAATACATTTATCATAGTTGGTCCTGCAAGAACGTGACTTCTCCATGTCTACAAATTGCACAGACACGACATAGTTTCATGTATATATGAGCGTCCGCTCAAGCATGAAAACACACAATCATTAACATTGCATCCACTGCACCTGTTCTACAGCCCAGCAACTTCGCATCTCATTTATTTCTCTAGTGCAATCACCTATATATTAATTGGATTAAATAAATTACTAGATCATTTTCTTACTGCCACACCAAACAGCCCTGGGATTTCTCTCGTCATTTCCTGTAACCAAGCCCGAATACTGTACGTTGTTGTTGCAAACTATTTTACACAATCGTAAACTGTAGGATTGAGCTCCACAAAAGCAACAAACAACTGTATTAAATCCTTTAGAAGCCTAATCTGATTCTTTAGAAGTATAATCTAAATGGCATGCTTCCCCAGAACTCATCTCTATAAACCCTCATTACTTATGTTTACCAACAGCGTATTTTATGTTGAGTTATTCAAGACTGAGATCGAAGATTTGGAAGCAGTAACTAATTTCCTTTAATATACACATCACACAAGTGTCTCGCTAAATCAAAATACTACAATAGCAAAGGTTTCAAATTTCGCATAAAAACTTGCTCAAAATAAAGAGATTAAAGAAAATACTTTAAACTGTCCTACAATTGTCATGCTGTTTAATTTATATTTACCATCCCCTTGTGGCGGATTAGCCTTCCTGCACCTGGATTATAATCAATCTGGTATAGTTATTCTTACAGATTAGTTCGGCCCTTAATAGGAAGCTGCATAAATAGGAACCCTTGCCTTTTATTTCCTTCAAACTATACTTACACAATTGTATCTTGAGGGTGGTCACACCATCATGGCTCCTGTTCTTATTGTTGGCAGGGTTTTTCAGATTAGAAAACCATAGTATATAGGGTTCCGCTAAGCATTAACGCCTGATCTAATGACCATCTTGAAGCATGTCGGGTCGTGCGTCCGTTGCAGTCGTGGAAAAAATAATACCATGCAATCATCTTGTTAGGAGTATCAGACAAGGAAAGAAAAGTATCGAAAACAGAGAATTTTTCAACTGTTCCTTTAAGTAACATGACCATGGTTGTAGGCTCCGTATATTTACACAGAAACATTAGGTTTCGGATGTAAAATTTCAAACACGTAGTAATTGCTTAGTGAGTTTTGCCCTTTAAATAATCACTACAAGTAGTAAGTTGAAATGGTCATGGGCTGCGAGGAAACCCAAGACATGACCAATACCATCCAAAGAGCCGAGGCTCTCCAGTAACAGGTGGTTAGCCTAAACTGATGACTGGAGCTTAAACTATGTTGGCCTTTCTTTATATAACTCTTCGGTCTTCTGGAGTCATGAACGTTATCTTGAAGCAAGTGCATGCTCGTAAAAGGTTGTAAATTCGTGTGGAGACAGCACGAGCCGGAATCACATTGCGTACACACCTTCCAAATATAGTTTGTATCTACATATTTTATGTGTTTATACTACCTATACATACATATAAAACACTTTGGACACACATGTCATACACTTGATGCATACATAAGATAGTACTAACTGTACATACCGATGATACCATGCCTACTCCTCCGCCAGTCGGTTGCCATGGCAGGAATGCTGCTGACTTAGAGGCAGCAAATTATTACATTATGACCTTTTCCTTAGGATGATGACACTTATTGTTAGACTAATTACTCTATACAGGTATATTCAATCTACGTTTCCTCTATCGGTAAGAATAGCACGGCGTTGGCAGTACTGCTACACTGATAGTTTATACTTGTGCTGGTACTCACATGCGTTAGAACTAGTTTCACCCAGTATTATAGCTTACTACGGTTACATGTTTTGAAGGATTATATAGTTATAGATTAGATATAGAGTACATGTTTTGTCTTTATATCCCAGCAACTGGACCTTGCTCCAGGGTGAAACCACACCATGGAATATATATATTAGCGTGAAAAAAGAATTTCTCTTGTATTAGCCGTTTCTTCCTGCTCACCTTCTGCTACTGCCACGACTGACACTATTACTCAGTGGTCTTTGCTGATGCATTAGAGCAACCGAAGAAACCCGGATTATTGTATTTAAGAGAGTGAAGCCTACACAAAACATTCGCTCCTGCTTCAACCCTATAGTTCCGGAAACTACAAATCACCTGGGATTGGAGAGTTTTTAGATAATTATATTTGGGTACCCATGGAGATTACACTCAATTCTTTATCTACATTCTGGACTTATTTCTGGCATTTCGTCCGTATTTTCACGTCTTTGTACATAATACAGACTATACGGATACTGGACGTGCGTAGGCGAATACACCTATATAATTACTTGAAGTTTGTAAACAAGTGTAACTGTAGATACTCTTGGAAACGTATGTACTAATGCTTAATCATATACTTTAGTGTTTATATAAGTAATGTGAGCTTGCCTCGCGGCACGAGGCACTTTGAACAGCTACTAAAACAATATATTTAATGGATTTTAATTGAGTTTTAAGAACAGCTCGCTAAATTAATTTCGCTTTATCCGCCGGAAATTGAGCTTGAACTGTATTAATAACTTTGTTGAAATCATGTCTTAACACGTGATTCATTCCTCTCCAGGAATTCCCCCTAAACAAGATCATTTAGGTTTCGTATTCACTTAGATCCGCAGTGCCTTTTAGTAGAGTAAGGCTATTAGGCTACTTACTTCGACATAATTTTCTTGTAATTGGGGGCGAAGATAGATACTTTAGTATTAAAATTAACTCGTAGAAGCTTGAGGATATTTATCATCATGAACGAAATTAATATAGCAGATCTCAACAACTAATGGAATTTGGTAATAAATTAGAGTAAACTTATAGCCGAACGACGAAAATTGAATCGACAATAAATAATAAGTTAGATTACTACTAAGTACAAATAATTCGGAATAAGTCTTTATATACGTACATTAAAGAAATTCGACGCTAAGCAGTCGACAAAAGGGTGCCGTAAATTAAAGGAAACTAATTTAAGTAATTCCAAAGTTTAGCATTTCAAGGTAAGGAACTCACTGAAAAATATTGGTACACACAAGATGTTACTGTCCCAAAAGAGGATGGTTCCATGAAATAAATAAGGATAGTATATTTTTGTGTTATTATGATGAATGGTAATGGACTGGGAGAGACCCCACATTGGCTATAACCATGATGATCCTTTCACCTTTAGAAATAGAGTGAATTTATGAGGTCCGTCATACTTGAGCACACGAGGTCTTGTTCCCGGCACATGTGAATTGCCGTATCATAAATGCGTTGAGAGCAGAGAGCACGGGTCCCATCTTTTAAGTATTTCATTTAAGTTACGTATTATACAAACCAGCAACAGTTTTTAAATTGCAGGAGGAATGTTACCGTTGTTATCCCTCGATTTCTCATCATTTCATTTCTAAACATGCTGGCAGAAGATCGACAAGTAATAATACTTTGACATATAGCTCCATCCGAAATAATTCTTTAACATACATTGATAGATCGAACTAAAATAATGATATGACATAACATGACTGGAATGTAAACAGTTTCTTTCAATTGATCCTCACTATCAGTAGCACCAGCAGCAGTCATTAAGCATCAGCTGATGCTGTAACTACGGTAGTGGGAAAATATTTAATGCTGGAACCATTCGATACGGGCATTACATGAGTTTTCTCTTCCTGCATACTCCGAATTTGCTATGGAAGGGCTTAAAACCTTTGTTTGGTCATAAACTCTACTAGTTTGGGCATGAGTAAGTGATCAATAACGAGGTACATTTTTCATCCGTTTCGTTTATAGAAAGGAGCGAGAGAGAGAGAATTAATTCTGGAACTATTAATTAATGACTGAACCTACTCCCTCGCTATTAGCCCTATTCACCAAGAGCGACTGTTTTATGATCCTATGTTGGTACGTGACCGTGTCGGAGCGGGTAGTAGTATTTCATCCAATCACATTAATCCATATGTTGTCATGCACATGGGTGCTCACGATCAAACCACATTACAAACAAGATGTATACTTCAATTACAACCTTCTAATATAGTAAGCACATGTCAGCTTTCAGCATGAATAGTTTTTTGGTGTCTCATCCTCTGTCATCGTCAGTTGCTCTGGAACGTTCTGCATTAGATTAAGTTTTTTTTCGTAGTATGTGGTACTGATAAATTAAAACTCCATAAGATGTGCTTTAACGCTTAACGCAGAGAGAGAGAGAGAGAGGTGTAGGAGTTCCTGCTGTCTCCATTACACATTAAACAGCGACTTCCTCTTTATACCATTAGAAAATAAATTCACCTGGTTAGAATACAAGCACTAATAGTTATAATGAGCACATTCACACTGTGACACTATATTCTTTTACTTGCCAACTAACCACTTCACTGAAGCTGTAATGCAAGAAAGGATGAAAATATAGACTTGCTAAATAATTAAATTGTATACAAATTTCATTAAAACTTGGAATTATAAATACATTTATATATAATATTCCCAAATTGCCATAATCACCCAACTTATTACATACAACAGTCCATAAGTTCCACCGCCAAACAGACATGCCATTGATTACAAGTTACTCATATAAAATAAGAATCTATTCAACCAGTGGATTTAAACACGATGAAGACAAACATGACAATTAAAGTTTTACCATTACTCCTAAAAATAAAAATAAAGGATGTGCCCATTCCCAAGCAATTCCTTCTGAAACATGTTCAGAAATGTTGTAATGATTAGGCAAAGGATGAAACCGAACTTAATACGACATTGTGCGAGAGCAAATATAGACACAAAGGGATTTATTGGAATTGAGGCAAATATAGGTCAGGAGGCCCCACTTGAATAATCAATGATGAAATAAAATCAGGTCATGTACCTTCCTCTTTACCCCTATAATATCTTCAGTTCAATCAATTTTCAAGTGCACACTACAAATATTCTACCGAACCTTATCTTCTCCAAGAAGTGCCCAACAGGTACATGTTACACCATGTGTACTTCAGCATTTTACCAAACTTTCGTAATGTCAAATAGAGATCTATGTTTTTCTTATTTACACGGACGCTACAAATCCTTTTCCCAGTAGTGCAGCATATGTAATAAGTATACAAGCGTTTCTGTAAATACCTTAGTATAATATATACCAATATAAACTTCAGTTTATACCACTGAAATTTTTTCTACCGTAATTCTGGTCGTAGAAGCACCCCCAATACGTCAATCGAAAGGTCCTTAAATCGTAAAAAACAGATTTGTGGTCAAATTTACAATTTTCAAAATTTTGACCCGATTTTGGAGGAAAAATTCAAATTTTTGGTCACATTTTATTTTTTCCGAAAAAACTGTAACTCGCAGGTCTTTTATTAGGGGATAAATTGGAAACCCCATAAAATTACTTTCATGGTAGTATTTTTCTTTTTTCCGTCGTTTTTGAGTACCGAACTCAAAAACGGTCATTTTTACATTTTTTTCTAAAATGTTGAACATACCGCAACAACGCGCGAAGCGCACTTGTTTTTGGTGCGTCTCAAAGGATAGGAAAACATTCTCAACAGGGCGTTATATAAAGTTTAGGAAAGGTTTCTTACGGAAAATACTACATAGGTTTTTTGATAAATATATTAAGATGATCCTCCGCTCTGGAAAAAAGCCCTTAATGACAAGGACGTTAGTTAGTACGTGTGTAATAATCTGTTGTGCAACGAAGGGAGATTAAAGGTTGAAATCCAAACAGAAGGACGGGTTATACTAGTTTTAATGCATGCATGATTACCTTGCCCTAGAAACAAATGAGTTTTAGCCTACACATACAGGGAAGCCAAGTAAATGCACTTGTAGAAAGAAACAGCCAGTAACACTACCAGAATACAATTCAACGTGTAAAGTTTGAAATTCTGTCTTGGCAATTTTGAACGCATCGCTGAGAAGAATTCCAAGAGTATCAGAAATTTTGCTTCATTGAGTTTCTATAGTAAAGAAAAATATTCTTCTGACTATGCCAGTGCGACATTACCATGGTAGATTCAGTTACGTGGAATTTCTCAATGGATGATTATTTAGCTGCCCTTCACGCAGGTATATCTTTAACAAAATGCATCCTGAAGATTCATATATACTTCAGAACCTCTGGTTCATGGCCTGTAATAGTTAGCATTTATTTATTTTCAATTTCCTTACTAAATCAGCTGAACTTTTCGAATTTACGTTTGTTATAGTTAAAAGCTAAGGCTTTAAGAATATTTAGTCTGTAGTATACATATAATGGAAGGTCTTAACTGACAAGCTATGAAAGCCTGGACTGATATATTTCATCAAGCTTTTTTGCGTTAAACATGGTATTGGAAGAACGTGAGACACTTTGAATGAAAAGTAAAAACGTCCTTACTGACTACACTTTTACACAGGTCTCTTTACTTGGAATGAAAAAAAATGTTTTTAGTCTCCGGAATATAACAAAAGCCCTTCAACAGGTGCACCCCATGGAATCTTCTCCTTTACAATGTACATATATTTAGTTTCCAGATCTACGTCTAGTTGTATATATACACATTTGAGATATAGCTTATTTCTCACGGCTTGTAAGAACGTTATACCATCCTATATTAGTATCCAATACTTTGGGTATGGTCCAAGCCCTGAATCCGTTGGGTTTAGGAATCAAAGCTTTCAGTATATTGGAAAGCTCTAAGTGAGTATTAGATACATGTTAAGTATGATCTTAGCCTTCAATATGTTCCGGTGTATGTAAATATATATAAAGGATACTTCTTAAGTATCTCATACATTCTGGTGTGTTGTTTTTGGTTATAAGTATCTAGCGTGCTGAGTATGGTCTGAAGTATTAAGTACGTTGGGAATCAGTATTATGCATCTTAATGTTTGTTGGCTTGCTTTAAGTTTCCATAGGTTTATGTTCCTACATATACATATTCCTCCTAAGAAGTACATATTGGGTCTGGTATTGTTAGTATCTAAAACATGTTGGGAATGGTCTGGTCGTGAGAATAATCTATATTAGAGCAGTGGAGGAAGGAACAACCTTGAGATAAAGTACATGCTTCCGACCTATGAATATAATACTTTTCTTTGGTCCATCTCTCCAGAGACAAACAGTGACCTGCGAAAGCATTGACATTGGAGGATCAGTGGCGATGTGCTATTTCATGCTCTTAAAGTATTCTTATACACGAGTGTGCTTGTTCACCTTACTCTGTTTATGAATAACCACTCTGTTTCAAACTCCGTCATGTATGCTTTTAGTCTATGGGAATTTTCTGCTGCCCCACATATACTATATGTACATCAAATATGTTTTGCCAAGTTTTTCAACGATACTCAGGTATATAAGCTTGTCATAGTTAATGAAAGATACAATAATACTACCTGTCTTTCCTTTTCCTCGCTACATCACTGTTGGATGTGAACTTGCAACTTGGATGCGAGATATCTGTAATATACTTTGAACTCGGGTGTGAAGGTATACCATATTTGCTCTCTTGGGAGGGAACACATTGATATGCATATTTGCTGGAGATGCACTAAAGCCAAAATGTTTTTCTATTGAACTGTATAGGGTGTCGGCTGGACAAAAAAGGAGACAATCATTTAAGGTCATTGCTGGACGTCCCATTCATTCTCACACATATGCATTCAGTCAGTGTAAGATGTTTAGAAAAGGTTTTCTTTTTCTGTGGGAATGATTACTTCTGGCTTTCGCAGGTGCTATAACGTACCAAAGCGAGAAGATTACCGCTTGACTGTGTGTATAGAGAGGGACGCGGTCACATTTGTATTCACAGTGCGATGGAGGCAACGGATCTGTGAATAAAGGCGAGTTAACCTGGAGATTTCAATGTTGTTCTCAACCCATGCACCTACCTTTGATACTATTTTAATGAAAACTGAATCCACACCATCTCTGCCGTGCTCTTGTTCTATATCTGTACACTGCCGGTTCACAAATCAATACTTCCCATCCATCTATACCCTCGGCTTTTATAAGCTTTTCTGAATATCAAATTTCGATTATGTTAGTCTGTAATAATTTATGCACAAAACAAGGTCAACTTTTCGTGAAAAGAATGTATTATCAATGAGTTTGTACATAATAAAATTAAGAAACGAATGTGAAAAACATCTATTCAACCATTGTGGAAATTACTCATGCAAAATTATTTCCCAACATGGAATATTCTTGCCTTCAAACCTGACTCTACGCTTATTTCTCACCGAGTTTCCAACAAGCTTTTGAAGGGTTAGTTGTCACCTCGACAGTTTTATTTAACTTACAAGTTACACACTATAATTTCTTTGCAATTCTCTATCATCGCTATGTTCAGTTTCATTTACATGTTACAAAACCCAAGACAAGTATAATTCAGATAATTTTACACAGCAATCCAAGCTCCCTGGTCTACCATGAATTGAAGGACAAGTTTGGGAGAGAAAAAAACCCAAAAGATATTTCCTGAAAAACGGTAAACGGAATTAATAGCAATAAGTTCTGGTGACACACATTTTATGTTTATTTATCAAAGAAAAGGGGTTTTCCGGGTTGAGGTAGACTATGTATACAAGTTTGAGACAGAAATGGAGGTAAAAAATGTTATGTGAAGATAATCCGAGATTTTTTACTCCTGAAGATTTGAAATAAAAAAGGTAAAAACGGGTAGGGTATGGGAAACGAACGGGTTACTATTGTATAAGCATTGCATGTGTAACGCGAAAAAAATACGGAATAAAAATCCTTGGAAATGAAAAGCTGTAACGGGTTATTTGATAAGAAGCAAAAAAAAGTAAACAAAACATCGTCTAGTTTCCCGTTTTCCAGTTAAGCAGGTATTTACGCAGGAAGTGTAAGAGAAGGAAAGTGAGGAACTTCCTTGGTACTCAATTAAATTACGGTAGTCTAAGAGAAGTCTGGTGGTTAGGGAATCTCCAGAGCAAAAAAGAGTGGAATACCCGTTAGCCATAATGTTAAAGCTGCTATGGCAATAAATTCTATTGATGCGTGTATACTTATGCATAATTTTAAAATATTCTGTGATGTAACAAGAAAATAGAGGATTTTAAAAGAAAGAAAAGAGATACTGCATCATACAGTTTATGACGAGTTGGGATAAATAGTCTGGGCTTATTCCAATACCTCTTTCCAGTAATTTTCTGTCCTATGTATGTTCCAACGTACAAAACTGTTCCAAACCTGGGTCAAATAATCTTGTGAACGCAGTTTTTGGGTGCTCCTTTTCCTTTTCTTCGTATCTTTCTGTTACGAAAGCATGCGTATAAAGATACATGGTCATAAAAATTAAAGGGAAAAGATTTTCATCTTTGAATATCAATGAGACCACGGAACGGAGTATGTTACTTGTACAAAAACTATAAGCTTATTCTATGAATGATTGAGTGCGGTTTCGTATACCCGGTCTTCCGTTCACTCATTGCCAAATAAAGAGATCCATTTCCCATTCAAGCTGACGACTACGCTACTATGGTGAATAGCCCTGTAGCACATTGTAGTATCTACTGGGCACTGCTGCAATAAGTATAAACATAGATATGAGTAAGTAGTGCTCTTCAATAGTAAACAACATATAGTAATATTCAGTAATATACATAAGGGAATACACATGAGGATACATAGGTACAGAGCAGGAACCTGCCTTTTTACAACTTTTTACGACTACCCCGTGAGCAACTTCCATAGTAAGTATAAATAATTACACAGCGTGCATACAGGGAAGAGATTTAAAGAGACATTCCTTGTATGTGTGTACCCAATGTAGCATATAAATACACTTATTCAATTTTATTACGTTTAAGTCCATCAGAATACAATGTTGGCAAAAAAATTGCCGAAAACGGTCTTCAAGTTCCCGTTCCCATCAGCTTATTATTACATAGTCGGAGGAAAACCTCGAGCTAGCCTACCTAAGTCTTTATATTCATTTCATTGAAACTTGACTCTGGTCCATTGTGTGTCCCATACCCCCTTACGAGTATTATGTATATGGAGAGTAGTTTTCTCTCTCTCTCGCTCGTCAGCCTCCTCTGTATGCTACTACCCTGCGTGTTCCATTATATTCCTTAACGTGCTACACATGACGAGTTCATCTTATGTAGTTTAATTTTAAACCTGCCAACCTCCCCGAAACAAGTTACGCACATTACTTGCACTCAATGGTTAAGAATACACACATTCAACTTTTGCTTCTTATTATTACTTATTCTTAGTTAGGCTCTCTTGGTCATTCGTGTCACATTCGCGGAGGCAAAAAATTATCACTAAGTCACTACATGGTGTGTATGGAAAATACGTTTCATTGTGCGTTTTATTTTCTCATGTGAATATTTTTCCCTAATCTTTTCAGACCTTCAAGACTTTAGCATATTGCTTTCCTTCACGATATACTATTCGTCTGATGGTAATAAAAATGACCCAATATTCACATGTGTGCATTCATCCCCAAACCAGAGGATTTTCTTACACCTGGCTATCTTCCGACACCTTTCATCCATTTATTGGGATTTGATGTTTACATACACGTAAAATCCAACTGTACAGACACATTGCATGACTTGTATTGGATTCTGACCATTGGGATCTCTTCATAAGAAAAAAAGATTTGCTTACGAAATTGGTTTTCTTGCCTTCAAAAGGTCATTACATGGTACAAAAGGCGCGAAGAAGAATGATCCTCGCCAACCGGTATATGTGTGGTGAAACTACCTCATCGACTAGAGGCCGCAGTATCAACATAATTACAATTTACTTGCGTAACATTACAAGTTTTCCGTATACGCACATGATAGCAGCGATTATGTACGATTATATCTCGTTCTCGCATGTTTTCGTAACTCTTCCCTTACATGACTATAAATTCGCTTTTAGTTATTTATGATAAGATTCATGATTCTATCCAATATTATATGATATCTTTTGCATTTACAGGAGTCTTTAACACCAAAACTTTCAACGAACCAAAATTCATTTTCTTGACCTGGGTTTTTGGTTCGTTGAAGTTTTGAGTTTTACATGAAATTGATGAGCATAATGTGTTTTTCAAAGTACACTGCGCAAATATTTCACAGGCCAGGATTTAGTGTCCAAGGATCCCAAATAAATATAGTCAAATCTAAAGTCATGAATAACAAAAATCCTGTTAGGAGGTCATTGAGGAAATATTTACTATATAGTGATATTGCTAAAGATGATATCAAGGTAAAATCATGAACTCACTTGCTCCTGACTGACGTCAAATAAGGTTCAAAATACATTATAACCTTAAAATTGGTAGTATGTTCTTCCGTGTTGTATGTTTTCATCCAGTAGGGAAAGTTGAAATTGAATAAAGATGTGATGAGATTGTGGGGTGAAACATCGAGGATATCACAGAGTAGCCAGAGGTTATGGCATATATATCATGGAAAAACACGACTGCCTGTTGAGCTGCAACTTAAGAGATGAGTGTCCTGCCACATAGTTGTGAGTCCTCACATCCACCTGAGATGAGGTATTAATTATTGCGTCTTTCATAAAACCTAGCAGGTAAGCCCGTAGTAAACTAAGTTAATCTGTCTACTTATCAGCTTTGGAAACATTTGCTCTGCCACATGCTTCAACAAGTTGCAATTAGCAAATGATGTTTTTTTCGAAGTGATCTGTCACCATAATATTTATGCATTGTATATATCATTCTGCTTGGCACCGTTTCCGTGTGCTCCTTCCGGAGTTAAGTTTGCAATTTGGATCCAATGATAACTTGTTAAATATCGGCTAAGGCTATAGCAACTTCAATCTGTGCTAACTGCAGGTAACTGGCTTAAAATAATATACAAAACTTACGAACCAACAGGACTGTGTAGTGACGATACTACAATATACGACTTACACGAACTGCATTAAAAAGGAATGCTGTTCAGCAGCGGGTCAAAAGAGCAAACTAATTTGGATTTAATAATAAATAGCAATGCATAAATACAATGACCTCACAATTCTCATTTTAAAATAGTTTGAAGTGTTATTCACAATTACCAAAGTTTTTAGTAAGTGCAGTTGTTTTCGACTGCTGGACGGAGCTTCACGAGATTGATCGTGACTTTAAATTTGAGTTAAAAGCAGAGGCGTGAATTCTAAGATATCTTAGCAGCTCGTAAAAATCAAACGATTTAGGCAGGTATTTAGATATGTGCGCAGTAAGTACTTTTGCACATTGACAACAAAACATTGCGGATCTAGTGCTTGCAACAACATTTGTTATTACATACATATCTACATATAATTATATATGTAATATTTATGTACATAATACCTATATGCAGTGTATTTGCAGGTATGTACATAGTGTTGTTCATCAAAATCCTTAGTACTGCGTAACACGAAGGCTAACTAATATAAAGAAGATGGTAAAAGCGGAGATGATAGTGTAGAAGTACGATGACAAATAAGTATTTGGTCGTAAAATCATATGGGTCGGGACAAGTGTTAGGAAAATCTCGAAAGGAATGTTAGCCATAAGAACAGGATGATTTTTACCAGTATTAGATTCCTATCACTTGTGAATGAGGCAGTGGGAGTAATGAAAATTAATGTGAAATGTGAGGGAAGAGTTGTCGTAAAGACTTTTGTCGGTATAGTGTCATTTTCTTAAAATCACCTACTCAGCAGAGGATGTTTCATTGAACAGGTAGTTTGTATGAAATATCTGTACAAAAAATGCTGAGCCATGAACAAAGTATTTACGTTACCGTTTACGGAGCTAAAACTGGAGTACATATGTTGTAGGCAAAGGATGCGATCTTCTTACTCTCATTTAAAAAGATATATTGGTCATAGATGAGTACTTGTGTAACATATACAGTGGAAGGATGATTCATTCGAGTTGCTATTGACGGTAGTTTCAAAACTCAACCAGCTTTTTTATCTGGAATGTGCTATCTTATTAGTGACTCTATGACTATAAACACAAGCATATTTACAGTTACTAGACTGGCAACTGTGACACCCTGGAATTCACTGGAGGATGCAATTCAGAGGAGCAAGTGATGTTCTTATAAAGATAAAGGATGGTTCAAGAAATGATCCTCGCATGGTTTTATGTCCCTAAATACATACGACACCCTTTATGCACTCGTATGGACATCGGAAATGGAAACGCGGCAAAGAGATGAAGACTTCGAGTGTCACATATTTCACAAATCGCTCGTTTTTACACCCTTTTGAACTTGTTAAAAAACTTAAAACGACTTTCCAACTTGCCGTTTAGACCATCTTCTTTTAAATTATATGCACGTATATAATTTTTTACTCCTGCTTCCTTCTCCATGTGTTCAACACACATGGTGCTGGCTGTCTTACGATTACCATGATCAACTTGTCACGTACAGTGTATGTGATCTGTTTCCAATTTTTACATCTATTTGCATTTAGCATGGATACTTTTGCATCGATATAAATCGACTATTAGTAAAAATAAAGTACAGCTCTTTGAATTGAGTATTTTGTATATGGATATGGGTAGTATCACTTAGTATTTTTCCAGCGGCAATTCTCACGATAAACTATATGACTATGTCTGTATTATAGCTTATATGTACAATTCACGTATCTGAAGGAATTTCAAATAAAGAAATGATTTAATGGGTGTTAATATTAAATAATATAAGTAGATATGTATATGAATAACAAAAGTATTTATCTTTCTATTCCAACCTATTGCTAGACCCTGAACGATATGGATCTGCGTTCAGAAACACAAGAAGCTTTTCGATTAGCTGTGCCTTCCTTATGGTCTCTACATGCCTTTCTGTCTGCCATTGAATCTTTGCTACTATTTATGAAGCAAAGGGTTAGATTGTCACCATAGTTGTCTCTTATGTATTATACATGGGTTCTTAGTGTTGTTTTGTAATTTGACTCCAGCCTTTTGAAGTAGTTTAAAACAGTATTTTACCCTTTTGGATACTTGAGCATTAGCGATAAGGATGTCATCCTTTGAACCATTACCTCCTTCGCAATTTGTCCTGCTTTGATGCCCTCTCATGCCTTTCCGGCTTTAGTTCCATATCGTTATGCATATCACTCTAATAAGCCTCTGCTCTTCAGCCAGATGAAGCGCAGTTAACGATAAATAATGGAAAATATGCACGTAGGTAAATATTCGCATGATATACTTTACATCTACACGTATGCACATTTTTATTAGTATATATACTTATATTGCAACAAAGTATATAGTAATAAATTTTGAATGGAATTTCTTCTAGTAATCAGAAAGTAAGCGCAATGTTAAAGAATCGATTGCTGCTCACAGAGTTGATTGAATAATTCGCCTCCGCCCAATTCAGGTGACTTACATTGTTTATCAAAGGCCGCATTTGTTGCTTCTCATCTTTACCATTGATCATTTACACTGATAATATTGTGAAGTCGTAGCATATGTCCACATGAACGTATCTACTTATCACAGTGAACTTTAGAGATACACGATTACTGTACCTTGTAAATGTACATGAGTTAACAATATATGTATATCTATATATAATCGGATGTGTAATTTAAATATATACTCGACATATCGTAAGTTCTAAAATATTGAATATCTATAGGGCTAAGAAATCAATTCAACGAATCGTTTCTATATCAAATTAATCTAATACAGTTGTGTCCGTGATTTTATGTGACTACGGGAAGTTGTCTGTTCTCACCGGTCGAATTGGCGTTGTGAAAAAGGGATTCGTCTGACATTTCGGCAGCCATATGCACAT
Organism: Lipothrix lubbocki; assembly: GCA_034696945.1. Taxonomy (NCBI): domain Eukaryota; kingdom Metazoa; phylum Arthropoda; class Collembola; order Symphypleona; family Sminthuridae; genus Lipothrix; species Lipothrix lubbocki. The sequence continues at coordinate 104,288 of JAQGAK010000239.1, forward strand.
ACATGTGTCAGTACATAAAATATACTGACATAATAAGTTCTTAGAAACGTTATAAGAAACAATGATTAAGGCTCATCCTAATTTCATTGTCTTTTATAAATGAACTAGTTTTTACATGTAGCAAGGCTCTGAAGGTGTTCGAATAGCTTCTTAAGCGGCGAAATGCGTTAGAGTATGTGATGTGTCCGACTTTGTTGTTGCGTACGGCATCCTACACATAAACATTTCATGGTAAAGAGTTTCGCATCAGTTATATTTATTCAAAGACCTCTGTGTCAAGTATTCGGGAAAAAAATTTCCACCCTGCTGTGGTAGAAACTGTACTATAGCAAAACAATTTCATATTCTTCGCCTTGTCTACAAATGGGTTCATTTATTATTTTTACCATCATCTGATCTGCCAAGAAGTGTGCACTAAAAACTCATGCTATCTTAATCTCCTTAAGAATTTGATTTGAGTTATGCGAATTAAGAGTTGGAGATTCATGTTTGATTCCATACAATGACAGTGATTGACGGTTAGACCGGGTTTGGTTTTACCCGTAGTACTGATCGATGCACTCGTTTGTATCGGCATATACATTTTCATACTTTTATCATAAAACCAATGTGCACGTAGTGATCCCCTTTAGTTTGCAAGTATACACAGCATAGAAACGTTAAGCTATACATGACAACCAATACTTTACATGAACTTTGTCAAGTCAAAAACTTTCAAATATAGGTAATTAAGAAACAAAGGGTTGTACAACCAATTATTCAGGATGATTGCATGCAAAATACAAGTGTGACATTTTGCAGCAATTACAGTAATAGCTGTTCTTACTCCATAAAGTTTGCAAGCCGAATAACAATAATAATCAAGTTGTGCAGTGTGATGTATAACGTCAGTAGGAGTGTATCTAGCAAGGATATCGTGCATACATGATTTGTAGTGTATGTCATACATTCGATTCTACAGAACTGTAAACAGAACTAAATCACACTTTCAACACTGACCAACCAAAACTAATGAGAAAACAACCAGAAAATTATAGAACAAACCCGTACAAGAGTATGTGTATGGGTAAGACGTGGTTTAGAAAATTTGAGCTAATTCCTGCTACACCGGCTAAATAAGGATTACATAAAGATGATTGTTCAAAATGTAAGGAAATGTTAAGCAAGTCAGGATATAGGCGTAGTCATGCCATGCGGCCAACATTTGAAGTGTCTATTTTCATTCAAGCGTGTATACAAGACGCAGTATGGAGTGAGACCATAGCGTTTTCTAAAGCAGTAAAATGAAGTGTCAGACAAGACACTTACGGAACACAATCATTTCCCAGTGTGTACATCAATGAGGACCTGCTGGCTGTTGCATTACACGACAATAACTACAAAACGAAGAAGTAGAAAGAGTGAGAGAGAGAGCTAGAGACAGAATAGGAAAGGAATTGAAACAAGGCGAGCAAGAGCGACAATGGAGCATTTAAAGATCTCACAGTTGTTCCTTCTGAATTAGTCAACTTTTAGTCTACAGCAGTTCTCACTGCGTAGTATATTCTTAGAATCACTGCTGATTTCTCCATGCTGAATAGCTCACCACGTGTGACAGAGAATGACAATGTGACGTTCATTGAGAACGTAGAGAATTTTCTCAGTCAGGTAGAACACGATGGACCCGAAGCAGAGAGCTCATCATAACATCATCCACTTGATTGCACACAGGTTGTGGTTTTTTTAAACTGCTGAGCATTACGTAAAAATATAACAATTGACTTGGTATGCAGGTTAAAAATGATCATGCACTAGAATCCGCGTCCTTTTTTAATATTTACACATTGACCGTTTGCTCGCACGTCAGTGTTAGAAAATCTAGAGTTCGTTTACATACTAGATTATATTAGACATTTAGCTTTTAGTTATATGGCTCTACTTAAAACCTTTCCTTTAAAAGTTTCTAATTACCATTATGTATCTACATAGCAGCAGTGGCATATTGTTAAGCCACAATTTCCTTGTCAAAGATAGTTAGTTGCGCAATATTATTTAATAGTTTAAAAAACTAATTTGTTCGAAGAAATGTTCGACGGTGAGTCAAGGAAAAAGGGCTTGTGAAAAGTGGCTGTGCGAAACTGGGTTCTATTATTGAATTTAATTATGAATGCTTTTCTTTCCTGGTTTGTGTAACTGATTGTGCGACTTGATTACTTACATGGAAAATGCATTAATTTTGACTGCTAAAATTATTTGAAACGGCTCTCCGACCACATGCGCTTACACCAACATCCCCCGCTCACTTACCGTTATATTAGTCCGGGGATATGAAACCACACAAAACTGCATTTTCACATTATTTCATACACTATGTAATTGCTGGTTCTGTGAGCCGGACTGATAAAAAGCAGTTAGTGCTCCAGAGTTAATTTGTAAACTGCTGCCAACGTTACTGATACATATACATGATATGATGTAATATTAAAAGCTTGTAATAATAAAACCACTGGTTGTTTGAATGACGTTCATTCATAGACAGTTCTGTTATTGTAGGAAAGTAGATTCAATTATGTGTCAGCTCTACACGACTGTCTCCCACTCCACTCCATATGAACTATTAATGATTACACACAGCACGCATCAATTGGATTAAGGAAGAGGCAAGCGTCAGTTACAGCCAGGGCATATGAAGCTTACCTCTCGTGAGCTTGGGGTTATTGTACATGTAGGAATGAAGACTAAACTAACACATCAAAGGTTATGTTTCTATTAGTACTCACCATTGTGCTGACATGTTGGACGTGTGTGCACACCTTCACCCCTTTCACGCAAACGAAAGATTCCGAATTTTCGAATAAAGTCAATATGGAATAGGAAAAAATTCAGGTTATTATTATTATTTATCTCAATCGTACGTATATGATCGCATACGCGTATACACAAGCGATACATACACTTGTATGTATTAATGTTACACATTTAATTGTATATGAAACCAATATAGCGTGTGGACGTTGACTGATGTTGTCACCGATAATCTTTTGAATAGAAAATGAACGGTTTGAGATGGTGGACACAGTATAGTGAAACATGAAAAAATGTATAACCAGCGTATCCGTCTTCCTCGTGTGTCTTGTTAGGCTTCAAACACGTCGTACCATCGGGGTTAATTTGGTGACTAAACAAAGATGCCACAGTTTGAAAAAAATGACTTTGATAACTACAGATCAACCGCAATATTAGGGTGGAGTCCATCACATTTTCACTCTTGATTAAATGAAGATAGGAGAAACCCATCATCATCATTAAATCATTATTTGATGTGAACCTTTACTCTTTCTGCTTTTCCTTCATTGCATTGGTGTGTTGTAGTGTGCATCATGTTGTTACTTTATCTTATGACCCATGCATGAATTCATTGCAGCCTTATTATTTACAGTAGCTTAATGACAACATGGGGTTAAATGTATGTTACTTGTTAATGTTTTTTACATATGTGCAACATACTCTACTGTAGCTAAGGATTAGCTTAGGTACATTTTGCAGTTGCATTCAAAATCCCTTTTTATAATGATTCATCGTGTTCGACGTGCATACTGAATATGCTTTTAGTTTGATTACCGATTGAAATGTCACAGGTGATTTAGTTTGGAATTGGGCTAAATACGTACGGCTTAGCACACTGTCCAACATTGCACACATGATGCAGTTCAATTGAAACTTTTGTATTTAGCTTTTTAACGATGGGTGAAATTGTGTGCATGTATAATAATATACTAATGTTATCTCACAAGTATATATACTTGTAGCAATATCTCATATACTAGCGTTAACATAAACAGGACAACTGTAAGTATCAAATCTAAATATATGCCTGTCTATATGACCCGTTCAAAATTAGTGTGGATATTTATTCCGCTGCTCTTGACAACATCTATAGATTCTAAAGGAAGATCCATTAGCTTGCGCGTATACGCTTAAAAAATGTAACACCACAAACGCAACAACAACTACCGTATGTGTATGGGTTAATGAAAAGTAATTAGCAAAACTTGCAATACCAAAAAAACGGCATAAAATCAACCCACGAAAAAATGAAGATCATACAAGGTAACCAAACCACAAATATAACGTATAGCCTTGTTCACTATCAAATGAATTAGTTTACAATAAAGGGACCACAATTGGTGCAAAGGATAATTGAACATGGACATGGTTTCCTTGTCCTCCGATACATTACTCCGTACCATCTGAAGAAGCAGTATTGAGAACGTGTGGATGACCCACCAAGTGAGTTTTTTTAAACATAAACCATGCTGTTACGCGTACGGACAGACCTGGTCGAGTGTAAATCGGTGGCCCGTTCATGGTGTATTATAGCTGCAAGATCTCTGTAATTATCCACTTAGTTTACTCTTCATATACTTTACTACATACGAGCACATTTATAATATGAACTGGTCATAATGTTGACTGCTGGGAATTCTTCGATTATTAAGGTAAATGAGTACATATATTAGAGAGCATTACAGAGATACATTGTTCATGGGTATCGGCTCAATCGATAATATGCACCATCGACGTTAAGTTATGTGTTAAATGATACATCAGTAGATAACTTACTAAACTTTTTATGACCATACATACTTAATAAAGTATGTTTAAGTTCTCAATAGCCTGAAAAAATGAAGTTTAAGACGGACATATGGCTTAACATGTATGCATTATTGTAACATAAGGAAGAGATGTATACGCAGGAATGAAGCTTGAACTCGACCTTCGGCTTAAAAACTAATCGAGATTATATTTACCCCCCGCCGGTTATATGTGTTTAGATGAATGATGTGCTTTAGCTTACTTTAATATGACCAAATTTCTTTATAAATATACAGCCACAGGCCAATGTACATGCGGTCGAGGTGATGAAGTTGAAGGAGAAAGGTATATAGGTAACAAAATGATGGCCAATATGGCAGTTTGTCGCAGTAACGGCATCGTTCATATAGCAACAAACGCACGAGCTATATGCACAAGTACGTGGGAACTGGTTCCATGCGAATAAACGACGGGTGTTAGCAAGTGCATAATTGTGTATAAGTACATATAATTTGTTATGTGCTTAAGTATCCACAAACGCACTCTGGGTGAAGCCTCCGAGAGAAACAATACTTACAGGATTGGAAATGCAACAACAATAACATTATAAACTGTTTTTTTCTCTCTGTCAGAACATTGTGATGTTGTACCAGCTTACACGCACTACTTTTACGATTCAGATAGAAAACACTGATATTCCTATTGTAAAGCATGATATTACTACGGTTTGAAAAAGTATCAATAATTTTTCTGCATAGACGATTAGCTTTAATTTACAAGTCAGCCCATACAGTATACATTGTAAAACATCCCACGTGGTTGTGAGAATAAGGGGTTTGGTAAATGTCAAAAGTAAAGAGCGGCCGTCGGGAATCGAACCCGAAGCCTCTCGTATC
>JAQGAK010000240.1:0-109558 GCA_034696945.1 Lipothrix lubbocki
GTGATTTTATTATTTACCTGGTGATTTTATTATTTACCTGGTGATTTTATTATTTACCTGGTGATTTTATTATTTACATGGTGATTTTATTATTTACCTGGTGATTTTATTATTTACCTGGTGATTTTGTTATTTACCTAGTGATTTTATTATTTACCTGGTGATACTATTATTTACCTGCCGATTTTAATTATTTTTCCTGTCGGAGCTATTTTTACCGTAAGTTTAAATAGTAGCCATTTAAAATACCTCGTATTCTGGACAGATATGTTTACTATTTCCATTTATTAATTTTGATTCTCCTAACCGGATTGAAAACAATCAGCACCACTATATTGCACTCTCCAACAAGGCATTTTGTTTGTTTTGGTAGGGTCTTCATTTAGCCATGGCTATTTTCCCAACATGAATTTATGAACGAGCATTGAATTACCTTGAAATCGAGATTGAGGTCAATCAAGAAATCAAGACGGACAGGCGAACGGACTGAACAGATGGCTTACAGTTGAACGTACTCTTGAATAAGTTATCATGGCAATGTTTATGATCTATCCCTGAATTGTAATCTGCAATACAATTATAATATGAAAATACACCAATCTATTTTTAGGCCCCCGTAGGATATGGACTTATTGAATCGTTCGATCGTGTCTGTGGGTCTGTTGGTCCGTCATCAAGAATACTCTCAAACGAAAGTTCGCAGAGAAATAAAAATTTTGACTCGTGTAGACAAGGATACAAGTATGATACTGAAACGAATGGGTTTATCTGTTCTCTAATGGTTCGGATTCTTTCTATACCTTTATGTGCTCACAAGGGAATCAATGACACATGGCCATTGGTTGAGGATAGCTAGTTTTTGATACGAATGAAGCATATAAGTTCCAATAAAATTATTTATTTTATTGGATTTATTCCAAGTCTTTATTGATACCCCGAATGATCTTGTCCGCAGGGAATATAATCTCATCTTTAAAGTTTACTCCCAAGTATTTGATGGCCTCATCTTGTTTCACTGGTTGTATTAGATGTTCGTTGTCTATTTGAATAGGATCTTCAACCAATACACCTTTATGAATGTTAATAGACACACTTATTTAAATTTAACTTGTACCCAAGCTTTTCAAATTCCGACCAAGCCGTTTGAGTCAGTTGTCGACCTTTTCGGTAGATCCTTCAACTAATGCTACGTCGTCCTAAAACATCGACCAGAAGCAGGGATGTATACAACTAGAATGTCAACAGAATCCTTACTCGGATATTTCCGGTTCATTGACAGCAGCAACAACATGGTCATTTGATAAATTGAATAGTTATGGGGATCTGGGCAAACCCTGGAAGACACCCTTATTTACTTTTATGGATTCCGCAACTCCGTTTTATGTTTGTATGTGGGTTGTGTTGTTACACAGTAAACTTGTAACCAATGCTCGTAGTTTACTTGACATTAAAGAGTGGTCAAGTTTTAATTTGATGCGAGCATGACTAGATTGTTCAAAAGCTTTTTCAACATCCAGCAAAACTATGCAACAATCCAACTTCTCCTTCTTGGCTTTTTGTAGCCAATACTACATAAAGGTTTTTTAAATAAGATAAATTTCATGAATTTTATTACATATTAATATACTCATTATGACATATTTAAAAATAAATATTATATATATTATTATGAATATTACTTTATGCAATCATTTAAACATAAATAGCATGAAATATATTATGAATATTATTTATATTTAAATATAAATTTTATATTTAATTATTACATATAATATATATACATATTTATTGTAAATTTTATTAAATATTATTTATATATTCATTACATTATATTATTATAATTGGCCAAGAGATGGGGGCCTCTATTGTGCTATACTGCAAGATTAATTAGGTAATTAATTGTCATCGATTATTGTATAACAGAGCTGTACAAAATACATGCCCTCAAAATACAAACTATAAAATACAAAATACATTTCTGAAAAATTGAAAATACAAGTTACAAAATACTTTTGATTTTCAGCAAAACACAAGTTACAAAATACATTTACCATTTCGTGAAAATACAAACAAAATACATTTTTCCCCACGAAAATTCGAAATACATGAATCAAGCCCTTGAAATACATGCAAAATACATATTTAAGACAAAAATCCGAATTTCGTTTGATTTATATAATAAAAACCAATGAAATTGCATTCAGGATGAGGGGTAAGTAGTAAGTTACAATTTCATGCTTTCAAAAAGCTAAAAAATATATTGTTTGATGCTCAAAATACAAATTACAAAATAAATTTTAAAATCAAACAACTTAAAAATACAAATTACAAAATACATTTTTTAAATCAGCTAACGTCAAAATGCAAAATACAATTTTAAATTTGCTAACTTCAAAATACAAAATACATTTTAAAATTATGAAACTTTACAATACAAAATACAAAAATGTATTTAAAGTACGTATTTGAAATACATGTATTGAAAATACCATGTATTTTGGACAGCTCAGATAATTATATAAGAATCATCTAGTGATTATAGTTCAAGTAAATAAATAATCAAATATTTATTTAGTGAATTTGTGGATTCATCATCAATTCATCAACCATTCATTTAGGTCACAGACTTCACTCCATATTGTGCAATCTCACATCACTCAAAGCTATTCAATTATTCTCTAACACTTCTAAACCTCTTTCTGACTCCTACCTCTTTGAAGTAATTTAGGTATGTAATGTGCCAAATTAATTATCAATGATATAATATTTAAAGATAATAAGTATTTTAAAAAATCACTAACATTCAAAAATAATTTCATTAGCATTTAAATATATTCTTACACTCAGTGGTGCAGTCCTAAAAATTTCTTGCCCTGGCTCGGACCCTAAAATGTTGTCATCGGCCTAGTTATAACATACCCACTAAATTTTGCAAAATTTCTTATGGCCTGGCTCTAAATTCTCTTGGCCTGGCTCAGCCAGAGCTCGACTGCACCCTGAGTACCATACCTTGCCCTTAATCCGTGGTTTTAAGGGGAGTTGGCTTCCAACTTTTCCAGGATTTTATATGAATGAAGATTATTATTCATTTATTGTTTCTCATAAATTTTCTGCCGTGTTCGTACAAATGATAAATTGACAGAAGTGAAAATTATTCGTTGACACCGCTTTAGGGTTGTGAAATAATAACTTTAATAATATAAAGGTGACTTAACTGGATATATATTTAAATTAAATGCCATTGTTTTAATTTTTTGCAGACTGTCAGACGTAGTTAAAGGTGTAAAAAATAAATTGTCTCTTGGTGGAGCTGTTGTTGGTGACAAAGATGATCCTACTGGATCTACCACTACCGTGCCAGGCGAGATTGTAGTGAGTGTAGCGGATCATGCAGGCAGTCCCACTCATGTTGTCTCCGCTACTTCTCCAACCCGAGAGGTAGATTTGGGGAAGAAAGACGTAGTCTTAGAACAGCCTTCTAGTCACACCTCTAATAATTTCGAAAGCCAAAAGAATTTCCGCGATATTGGTGTCGGCAGTGCCGATGATAACCATGAAATTCGTTCGTCTCACAATCAGTGCAAGTAAGTTGCTATAGTTTAACAATATTTGTAGCTTGTGCATTGTACTTTATTTAGTATTGTTGTAGCAGGGGGAGTGCTGTAAGCAAGTTTTTATTCCCGTTGTATTATTTGCTAAGTATTAAGTCGGTAATGTTGCTAATTTATTTCGTTCAAAGCGTTCCGTTATTTAAATAATTACCTGCGTAACCTTGTCATCCGGTCATTCGACTTCATGGTTTAATTTAATGCTGTATGGTTTACGTTTATATCAGTCCTGTAGCGGTGGTAAAAGGAAAGGAAACAGCTGACAAGTCAACGCTTATAGAAACTACATTTCTGAATGGGGATCAGCAGCAGCTACATCCGCAGCCTCATAGCGGAACGAGTAAAGCATCTAGTAGTGGTGTTGGTGGTGGTCCCATTCAAGCGTCCATTCAGGTGTCCGGCGTAGGACATAGAAAGTCAGTTCCCCAAACAAGTGGAACCAAGTCACCAACGGTGGCAAAACGGGCAGTGCCTGCATTTACGAATGCGGTCTCGTCGTCGTCGACGTCTTTGTCGTCTACCCCGGCAGTGGGACCTGAGGTGCCTTACTCTGCAAAAACTGTATCCTCCCCTGTGTCTTCCCCAGCCAAATCCACTTTCAGTAGTAACCAATCCGGCATGGTGAATAGAAACACAAGCGCAAATGCAGGAAATCCGGGTGTTGTTGGAAGTCGTGGAGCTGCTGGTGCTACTAACACATATATGGCCAAAACACAAAATATGGACAATAATCAAAACAACCGCGCTAGTGGTTCTCCTGCTGGTCCGGTACCAGCTACCGGAAGTAATTTAAATACTAGTGACAAAGATGCGTTCCCTACGCCTGGATTTGTGAAAAATGTGCCAATGACATCTAAGCCCTTCTCAGGATTGACTGATCATTCAACAAAGGAGGTAGTCACTATATTTTCTTGTTTTAATTTTGGGACAGAAATGTCCATTTGTTCAGCAAGTGTTACTTGAATTAAGTGTTGAAACTATTTTGTTGTAAATTCCATGTGGTTTTGAAAACGTTTTTTGTTAATAGAAAGTTTTTACTGTTTTCTGTAGAATAATCACCGGAAGGGAAGTCGGACTGATGAAGGAGAGAAAGAGAAGAGAGATGTTGTTGAAGTTAAAAAAATCGAAGAAAATCATTGCTCAAGTGATGACCGGGATGGACCTGTGAGGTTAAGCTATGCACAGGTAGCTCAGAGCGGAAAGGAAAAACCAGCAGCTGCATCTCCGGCTCAATCGGTGCAGCAGCAGCCCGTACCACCAGTTGCGACCAGCGGCGGTCAGCCTAGTGGAAATACTACTACAGCAACAACAACAAGCGGAGTTCAACAAGTTCAAACTGTAGCGGAAGATAAGAAGAAACCTTTCAAAGAAGCCAAAGAGATACGCACATCTTCATCAAGTAAGTTTCTTTAATATTTTCAATACTATTAAGCATTTTTTGTGTGTTTGTAGATAAGATAAGAATATGTAAAGTTGGCACCACATGTACAAAGAGATGTTGGTGCTGTTATTATTAGAAGTCCAGCGGGGGAACAGTAATCAAGGAGCAGGAGGAAGTGGGGGCGGCGGTCGTGACCAAGATCGTGACCGAAATTTCCGGCGGGATCGACAACGTTTTGGAATGAAGCGATAGTGTTTTCGTAAAATTCTGTTGGCGGATGAACCTAGAAAGGGAAGAGCAGATGCTAATTGGTGTAAGCGAAAACGGAAATTATGAGTGGAACTGTTACGTGAACTTTTCTCTGTATCAATATTACTTACAATAGTCTTTAAATATAATTATTGTAATTACTACTGAGTTTCTGTATGGGATAGATCTAGACAAGGTTATTCAGCTATAGAGAGCGCTTTTCCAGCTAACTTAACTATTAATTATCAGTAGTTATAAAGGTTGTTTTGAATAGTGATATGTAGATTTTTTGTTGATGATCATTTGGGGATACTTCAAATGAACAAGTGAGGATGAATAACTAAGTTTTTAACATTTATGCAACTCTTATTTAATATTGTTTATTGGAAGCAAACACTTAATTTGTTTAATATTAAGTCCTTTTTATTTAAGACCACTAACTACGATAATTTCGATTACTATGATAGTACAGTCTGTACTAATATTAAGCTAGCTTGATCAAATTGTCTTCATGAATTTGTTGATTGATAATAGTTTTTTGGAATTTCCGCTTAGTTTCATTAGGATTATATTAACAATTCAGACTTTTTTAAATGCTTAGTAAGTTATTATATTTCTTTATTTTTAGCCATAAAAAATAGTAGCTGGGTAACTCACTAATAAGTATTATACTACGATTTGTTCGTTTGAAGGAAGTTCAAAATATACTTCAAGATGTTAACAGGGGATTCCTCTCCTTTCAGAAATTTTGTTTAAAAGCATTCTGACTGAATTTAGAGGGCGAAAATTTGATATGTTCGTAGCTGATTATACGTATTTTGTTTGCTTGTCGTCAATTTTTTTTAGTTCATTAAGAATCATAGTGTAACCTTGTAGTGACACCCATTTGAGTTAAGCACGGTCTTCATAGGAAAGTATATCAAGACCTTATAGTACAATACTCAGCATTATTGGCCTGAAAGTGTACTGCGTATATAGTTAGTAATTTGTTACTACTAATACATATATAATATTTTGCTGTATTATCATTACTTTGTTATTGAGGATCAACTACCTTCACCTTAAATTCACTGCCTTGAAGTTTGATTTATCTCATAATGGTTTCTTCCCCGTTTTTTTGAAGCAATTCTTACGTTGTTTATTAGTATTTTTCAATAATAATTGTTACAGGGATTTGATGGAGTACATAAAATGACTTAAATTATTAGTTATCTGCGGAGGTCATACTACTAGTTCTAGTTCCCTCACAGTTTTACCTTTTTTAAGCTTTAAATCAGATAACTATTGTTGTTAATATTATTATAATTTGTAGCTGTCCCAAAGGCGTTTTTATAGATAGTACCTCCAGGCAAAATTGCACAGGGCGAGTAACTGTAATCTGAATTATCAGCAAAAGTGAACCAAGAAGATATTCAATTAATATCGCAATTATTATACCTACTCTGTTATGAATATTATTTCTTCTGTCAATGACAGTGCAGTGGTTATAGCCTTGTACATAATTTCGACTTTTTGTAGTTAATGTTGACTATGATTATTATAATGAATTATTATTATCGTTATTTACTTGTGTACTACTAGCAAATCAAAATGTTGGTATAAACATTGATAATTAATTAATTACTTATTCTACAATTTATATGTATCTGTTTGTTTTATTAGTTACCTCTGAAAATATTGCAATGTGGAGTCAGTTTATTATTTGTATTCGAATAATAATAATCATATATAGGGGAGCGTTAAAATGAACATTTCGTGTAATAAGGTACCGTGTTTCTTTTTTTGTTTTTCTTCTTTGCTAGTCTTTAATTAATTTGTCAGGAACTTGACACATTAATAATTTTAAAAATATGGAGAAATAAGTTTACTATAATATGTACTACTATGGAAAAATCGATTCAGAACGTTTGTAAAAGCAGTGTCCCTTTCCTCGTTGAATTTACATTTTCGAAGCACAATCTATAAAATACAAGTTAGTATAGTAAAATATGAGCTTTCTCTCCAGTAACCCAAAAAATGAAGAAGGAAAATCAGTGGGATACTTTACACATATATATCTAAACTTGAAAACTACTTATCAATCGATCCCACATTCCTTGGTCACGCTAAATGATTCGGTCAAAAGCCCCTTTGTATTATGCTGTTGAACTTGTGCGTACGTACATACGTAGAAGGTATTCTTCTCCTTTCTACTCCTACAATAAATGTTTGGTGTAGAGTCGGATGAGATAATTAATCTGTCCACGATATATAAATGATGATGATTATATATCCCCAAAAAATATACATATATATCGATATATATTATATTAAATCTACATACTTCATTATAGAAAATGAACTGTATAATTGGCCCTGTCCAATAGAAACTCAATGACAATTATAAAAGTTATAATGATTCTGACATTTGCATTACAATTCTGATACAAAAAATAAACATTACTTTCTATACATAGCGGAAATATATCAACTGAACGGAAGATAAATACCTTCGAGTTATTACTATATATATTGATGTAAGGAAAAATGAGTTTTAGAAGCTATCGAATGCTACATTTGTAAGGAGACAAGAACCTTTTTACTACTGCGATATATAATATATACATATTATTATTATATATACTTATATATAATTATATATGAGTGAATACCAAAATGCATTACATTTACACATTACTATATAATAATATTTGCTATGAATTATTGAAAGTAATACTTGCTTGGAAATAAGGTACAACCATTAAGTAATTATTATTATGTAATGCTCTAATACCATGAATTCTCTGCTCCACGGAGGGGGAAGGGAATAAATTTTAGCCTATGTAGAAGTACCTACGATTAAGAAAATATAGGAATGTGCATAGTGTTATTATGCGGGTAGTATACAAAAAATTGTTGACGGTTGTCCACGTAATATGTAATATCCACCAGGCCTTGATTTTGTTCGTCGTGTATTATATCACCATCGCTCGTCAACCTTTGTAAACTTAGTAGTAGACGAGTCGCAAAAAAATACATACACGTATATACTTATATATGGTAGATGATAGCAGCTTTTATATTTACTGACTATACAGGAAACGAAAATATAATAGGAGGAAACGGTGAGAGTTCTTGCAATTATTATTATTATTTATGATGATGACAAAGAATATATTGTAGGTATTATATTAATTATTCCTAAATATTTGGTATGCGTGTAGTAAATCAGAAATGAATGATTTTTTGAAGGAAGCCGGAAAAAAATAATTCAAAATGCACAGTTTTAATTACACTAAAATGTAGAGATGGATAAATTACGTAACGGTACTAGTGTGTCCAATGGTTCCTTAACATGGTAAAAGTGATCGCCATGTGTATATTTCATTTATTGAGCATAATAATAACAAATACACTAAAACCTCACAACTCGACGTTTATATTAGGGAAACGTAAAGTAAAAATCAGCATCGAAGAATATTCTCACATATGTGGTATTAGCGTGTAGTTTGTAAAATGAACAGAATAATATGTTATTGACGATATTAAATTTTGTCCGTCATTTCAGGATGTAGTCAGTGGTAGGTCAGTCTTAAATAATTCTGTTGATTCTATTATATTATCAGTGTTGTCTCATATACTATGTACTCGTCATTCGCCTTTGCATGTTATTATTGTTACGTATGTAAAGTAAGTACGTCGGATGAGGAAAGTCTTGTAGTGCTATATACTTCGTATCTGTATCTTCCTTCACTGTGGAGACTTGTTACATTGAATTAGCAAAAATTCTTTGCTCGGTTTTAACTCGCATATTTATGTAGGAGGCACAGACCATTCATATTTTTTAAAATTGGTTTATATAATCTTGTGCATACATTAATAGACTCAGGATCAAACGGACGGAAACAATAAGTAGGACATGGATCAGTGTATTGATAATCACTATATGTGTGTACTGAAATCTCTAATACCTGTGTACGTAAGACTCAAGGTGGTTGCGAATGTAACAAAATCAAATACCAAGGAGAAAAGGGCTTTTGTTTATTAATTAATAATAATAATTATTATTATTGCCATACGCGCATCATTACTAACTGTTCAATCTTTGAAATGTAAAATAAACGTATGTTGGTCTTCAATAATATTACCAAGGTGTAGTAGTACAGGCTATGTAGTATAAAAAAATAGGAATTAGGAGAAGATATATTGTACATAAATTATTATAAATGATCCAATTTCAAAACAGGCATGTACATAGCTGTATTATGTAATGCATTTCAGACTTGTGAACAGCAAACTAAAAATCAGAAGACGTTTTTCTATATGGCTGGGATCGTCTCTGAATACTATAGAGGTATTACAAAAAAATAATGTAAATGAAAATAATGTTGTCCTTATATGCTGTAAAAATTATCACAACGGTTAGATTTAAGTATGTTATGTAATAATATGTAAAGGGTGAAAAAAAAGATTAAATATTGTTGGGCTGCAAAAGCGCATTGTTTAGCAAAGTTGATAATATGAAATAATAACATTATTTAAATAATAATAAGTAACTATGCAGCGACAAAATAGACTCCTATATAAATGAGTTATTACATTTAATTAATACTTACGGTAATTATTATACATATATATATCCTATAAGTCTTAAGTTTGTTCTTCATTATGGTTTGATTGGACACCGAGTTGTCTTCTCACTTCTCTGACGACTGATAAAACAGAATGAAATGTATCTTAAATTTGTACTGAACTTCATTGATATATACAAGGGAGAAAAGTTTAGATGAATCACATTCTACTGTTGTACTGTACTAAGATTAATATTATTGTTATATCTGTCATTGCTGTATTTTACTTATTATTTTGTTTTCATCATATTCGTTATATATACAATATTTGTTACAAAGGGACGGAAACAATAACATATACGATAAATCTATATATATATACATATATATATAATATATTATATTATAAAGCGTTCCATTGAACATCCATACAGGTGAAGAATTACTAATATATTACTATAAACGATACGTTATATAGTAAAGGATAATAATGTACAACCATTTGTAATTCAGACGCGAATGTCAATAAAGCAACAGTACTGTGTGTGTATTAGGGACTATGATATTGATTGGGTCAATGGAACGTTTTACAAAAAAAATTGCCTCGAATTTTAGTGATTTAGGTGTAAAAAAAACGTTATGATGAAAAAAAGAGTGAACTATTATTATATATTACAATAAAAAATTCTCTATGGGATTAGACTTAAGGAATGTAAAAAAAATTCAGACTTGAAAAAAGTAACTTAAAAAATACATTTTATTTACAAATGAAAATTACAAGAGCAAATAAAGATAAAAAAGAGTGGGTGGTATATAAATTTTTGTGTATACAAAAAAAATTTATGTAAAAATTCAGATGTGGTTTAAAGTTTTAAATTATTATTATTGGGGAAAAATTATGTAATTATTAGCTGGACTGCTGGAACAGTAAAATTCAAACGTACGTAAGATGGAATGAGATCAGGATTTAGTAGGACAGAAATGTAGAAGACACACTTAATGATCACACACACGCTACACACAGTACACACCTACCTATATATACATTTTTATCCAGGATTGTAAAAATTTTGTTGAGTTATATAATATATACAACAGTATCTGAATGCCGTATACACACTACACAGAGCAAATAAATACCAAAATATATCTTCAACCTGGACTCCTTTTATGTTTTGTTATTATTAGCAGGAGATTTATTTCATGTCTCGTATTTAATATTAATTATTCATTTATTAAATACGACTTAATATTATTTACATTTTAACTTGTTATCTTCTTGTTATCGTGCAAAATGTAGTTTGTTGTCAGGTTTAGAACAAAGTGGAACTATACTTTAATTTCGTTTATTTATTCAAAGACGCTATTCTTATTGTATGTAAAAGTAGGTAGAAACGATGAGCCGTAGCTTTTAAGTTTAGTTTATAACTATAAACAGTGGAATGCATAATAAATAGTACACTTTTTTAATAAAACAAATCAAGTCGTCCGAGCCAATTTTTGGTATAGTGAATTTGAATGGTAAAATATAAGACAAAAGTGCAAGATTGAGGGTGTCTCGGGGGTATAGAACGTATATCGTGTTACTAGTAACAATGGTTAAAGCCTTTATGTTTGCGGTTAAATTAATTTAAATTAGCTCTTGACATTATTATTATAATTTACATTATATTACATGAGTGAAATTGATTTTTGTAGGTTCTTTAATAAGGGAATCATAACCACAACCACTCTTATATAATATACACACACACACATTATTATATATATACCTAATACATACGCTAAAGATTTTTGGAAATGATGGGAAGTGTGGTTTTGAAAGTGCGTTTTTCGTATTTCTTGGAAATTTATATTTATAATACGCAAAGCAAATAAAATTGCCTACCGGATCACTGTCAATACACAAATAAAATAATAAAAAATTGAGGCAAATATTTGAGAAAATATACACTGTTACTGTAATCGTCAATATAAATAATTTCCATTATTATATTGTAATGACGAAAGGAATGGCGCGGCGACTACAATACAGTTTTACAATTTAAACACTTGTAATTTTTTGCGTTAAAATTCAATGGGTATACACAACTCTGTATCATCATCAGATTTATATTATATTATATACATAAAAAAAAATATATATATATATGAGGAATAATCACGAATAACAATTATTATAGCAATATAGGAATTGAAAAGATATATACATATATATATACCTATATATATATATAAATAAATACGTACATACATATAAATATATAAATAATTATTACATAGTAAAAAAATATGTGTGTGCCGTCTGAGAACAACACATATGTTGGATACTTGCTATGGTTATTTATTGCCTTCTGAATGACTTGAGACATTATTATTATGGTGGACATAATAATTAAAAATATTATTATTGCTATTAATTGATCAATACAAATATTGCATATAATTTGTGAGATAATACATTATTATATACACGATACTATATACCTAATACTGTTAATATTCGTTATTATTGGTTATGATTAACGAAACTAAAATGCTGATGATGATATGGGAGGAAAATATGCACTTAGATTTTTAGTCGCTGTGATAGCTCGTTGTGTGTACCGAAATGATTTACTGTTGAAAAATCGCGACGTGAAAACGAATAAAACATTCATTTTTATAATACATTTCCCTCTGGTCTGTCTTTTAATAATTGATTTAAGCATTTCAATCATCGTTACTCATTAATTTCATATATTCTACTATACTAATTGCATTTATTTAGAACTATTCTGCATTTCATATTCATTCCCGTCAAAATTGCTCGCATTCGACGGCGATGGATCCTAAAATACCAATTTCTATCCCTTCAGCCCAGAAATCGGTACTTTTTGTTCATTCGCCGAGTATTTCAATTAATTCAATTAATTTCAAGCAATTAATCATTCCCATGATCAACTAGTTTTTTCATCCACTTTTGCAATTATCGCTGTAAATCAGCACCCGGACTAGTACTATGACTTATCCGAAGCCCTTATTGTTCCAATGAATTCACCTTCCCTGTAAATTCAAGCTATACATATGTATCTTTCGATGCTGTAACTAGTAACTACACCTATAGTCAAACTGATATTCATAGCCTTCAGATCATATCAAGTTTTGCATATTTCCAAATAAACCGGCTTGATTTCCAAAGAGAAATTTGTTCCTCTCGTTGTCATTGTGATGGACGTTTGAAACGTTGTAGCCTTCATGGAAATTTAATTTCAGCAACGCCAATCTTTGCGAATCTGTTTCAGTTTTGGCTTTTCTATGCACAGCGGCAGTGGAGGTAAACTGTAACTCGCTGTCTGTAAAGCATTTTTTATTCACAGCTTTCGAATGTGAATACTGGGAAAGGCTGTCAGCAAGTGGTACTTTCTCTTGGAATTTGTACTTTTGAGGTACTTGTAAATTCAGTCAATACTCATCGAAACTTATCCGTGAAACGCAGTAGTATAGTTCGATTCGAACCCTATAGCACACGTGCTCCATGTGCATATTTAAGCAAAGGGCGTTTATATGTTAGTAGTATATAATAGCTTTGTATTTTCTTCCATGCATTAGTATAGTTGTATTTGCTTTGTAAAGGTGTGTTTTAACATGAAAATTGCTGGATGTACTTATCTATGTAGTTACATCTATTTTACATGAATAATGGTTTGGAAATTGGAATTGTACTTGTTTTGATTCGAGTGTATATATAAGCTGTTATAGTGTATGTACATGACTGTGTTGTTATGTGTTCACTTCTATACATAAGAAATTGCTTTAAATAAAATATATAGAGGAAGAAAAAGAATTTGTGGATGTATGTTATAGATAGCATCGTTTGTATTTTAGACAGGCGTTATTACTTCCAACCTTGCCTGCACACAAATCAGCTTGAAACCACATAGTGAATGAAATTCTCCGTCGTGAGTGCAATATAAAAGTTGAAAGTACTATACTAATAACAGCATGCACAACTTTCTTTGCCACACGAGTAATTAAACGTAAGGTTGAATGGATTGTGTAAGATTTTCTATACAATTTACACTATTACTTGAATACAATATAAACTACTAGAAGTGTACACAATATACAAACTACAGTGTAAATTCGCATGTTTATCCATCGTGGCTGGGAAACTGCTGGAGAAGTTCGAGTACAAACGTTTGTGTGTACTATAAGGTAAGACTATAATACAGTAAAAGCTGAACACGCGGTAGAACCGATGAGAGTCTACTGCAGGGATAATAAAAGATTCCGTCACATGACGTGAAAATCGACCAAAATCGAGGATTCCCCATGACTCGGATGGCTAAAGGATGGGAATACCCGACATTAAACATGTGACGGTTATTTAAGGTTTTGCCCCATACTTCGTATAAAATCGCTCGGCTTTATTCCCTAGAAATCAGCATCCTCTTCGCTGACTCTTTCCCCTACACATACTTCTTTTTACTGTCTGTACATCCACAATATGAACTCTTGTCTTTCTCTACCATTCAACCTTCTCTCCGCTATTAACCTACAGTGAACACTAACCCCGAAGCCTGGAGTCCCATTCAAACTGCTATTATACTTTTAGCCATATAACATGCTTTCTCTGCACTACTGTCTAGGTTATTTCCTTTGTCATCGACAATAACGGAGGAAGAAAGGGGAAGCGGCAAACAACGAAATATCGATTACGAGACAGAATTCAATGCTTTGGCAATAACAGAAAAAACTTTTGGCAGGCCTTGCTCTTTGCTTAAGCCATCATGAGAACTACGTCATCTTTTTTTTTTACTCTTTCCCAGAAATATTTACACACTAAGAAAACAATTGTCTATGTCTAAAAGAACCATTTTGACGCTGGAAATTCCGTTTCTGGAAGATTACAGCTTGTCAGAGTGAGGGCTTATACCGGAATCCGCTGTTCACATGCAAGCTTGTAAGATACTTGTATACTTGTAGCTATAAGATACTTGTATTTCATATAATTCTTCTGTGCTATATAATTTTTGTATTAGATTTCTATATAGATATAGAATTCTGATAAAAACAATGAAATATTCTGTATGCACGGCGTATAACTGAAGCTCGACAGTTCTTATACATCTTATAAGTATGACTTTTCAGATGAAATAATCCGGAAGTAGCAAAGACTAAGTGTCAGTTGTATACTTCTACGTTGAAGTTGAGTGCATTAGACATGCCAAAACAAGTTGTGTGAAGTTGCCCGAGAAAACACTTTTTCGGGCTAAAGATGTGTCGGATAAGCGGGTAACAAAGGAAGGTGCTGTTGTTCGAGAGTGGCATGACTATCTCAATAGTTCCCGCAGACATAAATTTGATTGCTGGTTGCGTTCTATTGCCCACACTATATGAGTTGCAAGGGCATGGGATTTCCCACTCGTTTTCGGAGTTTCCATGTATTAACCTTGTATCTACTCGCAATCTTCCCTGTTCTCCTCGGAGTAACTTCCTATCCTATCGTAGTACATGTCCTATACCTAATCCTACTCTCTTCTGTACTCCACTCAGTATTCATCTACTGCACTTCATCCAGACGATATCTCAAGTATTTTAAGTTTGGCCAACCACTGCGGTTGCCATACAGAGTGGGAATTCCTGGTATTATTATTTCCCGAAGCAGTCCTTTCCTCAAGGGTTACTTCCATTGTACAGATACTTGACTAGCTTCTTGATCTGCAACTGACAAGTATTGATAATATTACGGAGTTGATACATGTATATGTGCACTTGCTGCCTTTGAAATTGTGCCGCTGATGACTGCAGGACAGGTTGTTCATTTAATTATGAATTCATTAAGTAGCTAGGCACATTTCAGTATCTATATATTTAATTACATTTTAACATTTTCCTATGAAACTGTGAAGCTGTGGCTCTTCTATGTAATTACTCATGTCTAAGAATGTTAACTTCTATAATTGCTTTTATTAGTTGCGGCCTACGCGGAAAGTGTTTGACAAAGTTTGGGGTCTTGCAGAATGCAGATACTTTCTCAACATTCTCAACTTAACGCTATACGAAAGCATGGTACTCACAGCAGTAGAGTTGTATAAACACTATTGAATTTCACAAAAGGAATTTTAGGATTTTACTACTGGTATACAATTTTGTTTTGTATTTCATCGATTGAGTCTAATTGTCTTTATTCTGCAACAACTACAGATGTGTGCTGAAGACGCGAAGAATTGACATTCTGCTTTAGTCAAGTCCGCATATTTTTGCATGTTCATTGTCAATGGCCGTTTGTGCTGTACTTTAATTGACCTTATGTATGTTGTATGTATTACGATTAGTGTAACATTAGTAGTTTAATTAAATGTGGGTTCTTCTTTACAGAGTGCACACAAAAGAATTTTCTAGACTGTAGGACAATAATGTATGAATGAACATGGCGACAACGGAGTTCCATGTGGAAACAGTATCTCTGTATTTAAATGCAAGTGGAAAACGTGGATGCTTTTAATGAATTGCGGATGCTGTAAGCGTGAAAATTGGATTTGCTCCTCGTACTCCAATGTGGATGGCGTTTTCTCATTCATAAATTCTCACGCAAAGCGTGATCATCCTACGTTTTAATTCTTCCTAGATTGTTTTATCTAAACAATTCCACTTATTACATGAAATAGAATGAGAGCAAACTTGTATCTTTACTACACAACTTCAGTTGTATTTATCGTGGGCGGGTGAAACCGAGTTTCCCGGGGGGGATTTTCACAGAAAACACCGTCCTCATGCCAACTTGTAGCAAGTGCCAAGAAAGATGAGCTGACGGAACCTTCCATTTGGATACACAGCCACCATGTATTACATATGCCTTCTAGACCGGTAGTGTATTTTACAAGATCTGTGATTGTAAGGAAACGAAAGCAAAGCGTTTCTATGTACTTACACAAGTACAGGATTTCTGTACAATACAAGCATATAATCAGTTCTATATAAGCAAAAAACCATTTCTATACAAGCAATAGGCACCTTGAGTGTGCATTACTCATAAGATAAATTGCACCAGGATCCGGTAACAACATACTCGGTGTCCTTTAGAAAAACCTGAAAATAATGTTCTCATTTATTTATTTCAGTGATTTCATTGGAAATTGGGAAGTCCCCGGAAAAGCAAGGCAAGGAACTCTGCAATGACATATGGTTCTACTTTATATTTCATGCCTTTACGACCTTCCGTACCGTGTGCTCCAGTCTCGTCTTTTAATCTTAATGGGCTTAATTACATGTTCTTCGTACGCACAGCCCACATAATATTTGTGCCAGGTTGCGGTTCCTTTCGCAAAAAAAAGTGTCATAATATTAGCCAAGGCGCCAATATAAACTTGTTGGTTGTAAATTGCCCCGTGTATATTCACAGCAGAAATTGTCCCGTGTATATTCACAGCAGGGATATAGGCGGACTCTCAGGAAATCTTTGACGGTAATATAAAACGTCGGAACGTGAACGGCTCACATTCTCCCGGGTTTGTTATCACAACTCAGGTCGTCAATGTTTTTTCCCTTTTTACCATGTGCTACGAGATTTTGTTTTCTGAAAGTATCTCAGTTTCCGTTAAGTTGATCCAGTTGTATTCTCGTTTATTACTATTGCTCAATCGTTCAGGCGTTTGAATTTTCCTGGACCCATCATCCACTTACAAGCCTCTGTTATAACCAAGCTGGAGTGCTAATTAGGAGGAACATTGCTGGAGAGCTTAAAAGCAACATTGAGTCTAAAACATTTGACATGAACTAATTGTGTTAGTTCACTTTAGCGGAATTTCTGAGTAAACTGCACACTTTGATTACCGAACACTGAACGTTTAATTGTTACTGTCGGAGTTGAAACAGCTCTGTGGTTAGTTTGATATTCTCGACCTTGCACACGCAAAACACGCTTACATGGGCACGCTGAGACTCCACGTTCCATTTCTCAGTAAGTGATTTTTATTTTATTATTTTAAATGTTAGAGTTCACTTCACAAGGATTCGAAAAGTCTTTTCATGTATCGTAGCCTTTATGGGTTCATTTTAGCCGATTCCCTATAGTTTTGTATTGTAATGTCAAAACCAAGCGAAAAATATTTTGCTATGTTATAAAGTTTATTTTATACGTATATGCTAGTCATGCTATTCGTATATATGCTATTCATAAGCAGAGAATGCTGTTCAGGACATGTGCGTCATTTGATCTGAAAAGTGTAGATTATACAATTTTATAGTCGAAAATTCAATGTCGGATTCTTTTCAGCACGGATAACGTAATCAATGTTATTGCTTCGGCGTTCAATTTAGTTCCCTTAGGCATGCATGTTTGTATTTGTATAGTACAAAACTATTTTAAGCTGGTGCAGTCAAAACTAGTGAGTAAAATCCAAGCGTAAAATGAATCAATACTTATATATGCACCTATTTTACATTAATTGTAAATGAAGTTCAAATGTGTAGCAGTAAAACGATTAGAGACCAAAAGCTGGTTTTTCCAAATGGACTTGGGGTAAGACTTGACAAGTTGCTGTCAGGGTTTTGGAAAGGTTGTAAGTGTGCGATTTAGTTATATTTATATGTAGATATGCTATGTATAAGTATACATCTATAAATACTATAGCTGGGCTTTAATAGACTGAAAACCCATGCAAATTGGTTAAATTCCAGCACTTCTCGCGCTAAATTACCCCTCCTCTGCTATTTTCTTTAATGGATGAGACAGTAAAATGCGAAACATAGGTTGACAACTTAAAATTTACACGCTCAGGAATTTGCACAATACTAAAAAAGAATAAATTCAGTGTTTACTATGAAGTTCATACAGTGAATAATGTACGAATGTAAACTTCCGAGCTAAGAATAGTCGTTTATACGATGTTCCTCCATTATAAAACGATTTACTAAAATATTACTAGTCAATGTATGCACTGCATTGCAGAAACATTAAAAGCAGCAATGTTATACTACTATAGGAAACTAATAAAACAGTAAATTGTTCAGAAACCAAATATTGTGTAATTGGTCAAATTAAAGCAAAATTAGGAGAAATTACAGCTTATGTATGTTTAACCAGCACGCTAATACACAATAAACCGGGGATTTCTTGTATTTCTTGTACTAAATCATGCAATGTAGTATTGCATGTCCATTTAAATCTACTCATAATAATAATTATTATTAGTTAGGTATGTATAAAATTATTCTACGAGCATCATATGTGTTATGACTACATATGTACATCATATATGTATTGGGTAGCGTTGAAGACAAATGATAATAAGTAAGTTTATCGTGTCATTGTTAACGGTCATGTGAAAGTTCAATGTCATTTTTATTTAGTAGAGTTTTCAGGGACAAATTTGTCCTTTCATCGCAGTGCAACGTTTTTGGAGATCAAAAATAATTCTTGCGATGAAAACTGTATTTGTACACTCGTATGATTCAAGTATGCTTTGCCGGAAATAAAATCCATGTGAAATGTGAAATGGAATAAAAGTCTTACAGTATTTTCCATACGCCTGCATAAATTCGGATTTCGTTTGTATTTTACCTTAAGTAAGAAGTTTCTGCACAATAAGTTTCTATACAGTTAGAACGTTTGATTCCAGACAAAAATTTCAATGCAATTCACTCCATAATCCAATTTTTGCTGCTTGAAAATACGAGATTCTCTACATCGAACCACTTTTTAAAATAAATATGAATGCAAAAGCTATATGAAGTATTCCGGAAATTACAATATTTTCAACAAAGATCTTTCCATGGGGCGTATAGCTATAGATTGAAACTCGGAACTGATTTATTCAACATGAAACTGACACAGAGTGAGCCTCGTCTGCTGGAAATGTGGACGATTTCAATGTACAGAGTAAACAAAGAATATGCCTAACCAACATTTGCGGGGACAAGAGCGGTTCATTTTGTACTAAATCTGTCTTTCATTTCAAGCTAATTAAATTATAATTAAATTGAATTTAAGAATTTTTAATACCTGTGAATATAACATGCATTTGATATCTGTAATTTAAAAGCTATTTCCATATGTTATTATGATTATTCTGAAGCACAAAGCAATTTCAGCTTGTGGTTTTGAAGTAGTGAATGTCGGCATGTAAAACATTTTAATGACAAATTTAAATTGAAATAATTATTCCATACTCATGTTATCATTTAGTACAGCTTTGCTACACAATAACCTTGATTTAAGAGCCTTTAACATGCAGAGCAGAGCAATGGGACATGAAATTCAAGCGCAGAAATTAACAATTTGGTAATAAAATATCTACACAGATTTTACGGGAATGACGTAAAACTGGCTGTATCTATTTTTCACTCAAGTGCATATTTAATGCAGAGTTGAGTACGAAAATACACGAGTGTATCATTATTTTATAGAGTGGAGCCTTTTGGAGATAGGTATATAGATAGATACGTATCTTTCAAACTCATAGATCTACGAGTTCTTTGTTATCCATGTTTAGATAACAAAGTATACCATCATTTTATGAGCGAATATGGGGTCGTAAAATGGTCAAATACAGGCAAAACTCGTCTGCAATGTATTTATTGCGGCCAATTTTATAAATTGTCATTAATTTGCGCTCACTCCGAGCTTCATTTTCAAAGTTTTAACCACCCACGCAATGAGGATAAGCTTAGCCGAAATAGACCGACCCGATCCGACCCATCATCTTTGTCTTCCTCCTGGTCTACCTACAGCGTTCACTTTTGCAACGGGAAGTAAACCGGGTCAGGAACGTGTGTTGGTGCTTTTATATAATATTCTACCTTCTCAAGAGAGAGTGCCTTGGGCTTTTCGTTTCTGGAAATGTGGAAATGCGGTAGCAAGAGTTCATGCACTCTTCCCAATCACATGTGCTTTCCTTTCTATTTTTCCTTGTTGACAGACTCGTATACTAATTTAGACTACAGTTTTGAAGATAATAGTACTTTGCTCATGTTGATGGGATAAAAGTGGAACATAACACTTCAGGATTAAATCAAAGTTGACCTTTTTTCGAATTTGTTGACTTTGAAATCAGTGGTTTTTAGTTGCAGACATTGTTTTGGAGTTGATGGAAAGTACATATTGGAAGTTCAGAGCTTGTACAAGTTACTGTAACTAAAACAAATTGGCAAAAAACTGTGTATTTTATAGCATTGAAAGGAGAATATGCAAGCAAAAATCACATTAGGAAATAATGAGAGTATAGATCACCAGCAACAAACTTGTTGTTGCAGTTTATGGGGAGCATCATATGAACTTGTTAAAATTCAGGAACAGAAAAGTTGGATGGATTTATTAGAGCTACCTGACCCACGGTTCAGCCGGAGAAGTTAAACCCACACACACAGAACTGCAGGAGGGATCAGTCCTTTGGAGTTTACCTGAACATGGAGTAAACTTTTGAGAACTTTTCAAGTTCCTTTGATTATCTGTATAGTTTGGGGAATAGTGTGTAGGATGTGTGTACCTTGCGTCTAGTAGGTTGAAACTTCAAACCCGTGCAGAGGTTACTTTGAAACATTTCGAAAAGTCAAAAGCATCTTCCCTGAAGGCTTAAGGGAGCTTTTCATTTGCAGTTCCAAAATATGTAGATATACCTTTATGTTATAAATTACAGTTGGCGTGTGATTTTACCAAGGGCCAAAGTATCTTCAAGTTTAGAGAAATCCGACGATGACTCACCCTGGTCTTCTTGTTTCATCTATCTTCATTAAGGGAAATCGTAGTTTTCAGGTTCCTACAATGCTTAGCAAATATAAAAACACCATAACTCCCTAACGGACCCTCTCCATGGGTCTTTCAGGCTGATTGGAGGCATGACCTGTTACTTCTATTGTTTGGTCCTTACACTCAAACCTTTCCAAACACTTGTCCAACCTTGCTCAATGTATTAGGTCATTTATATATACAACACCGTTTTCCCATTTTAGCTTAAATTGTCGATTTCCAGTCAGCAATGCGAATGATACTCTACTGGTTTAGTGTACATGTGGGTTTTAAAAAGACTCACAACACATAAGGGTCGGCATTTTCACAACGGCATGTTGATCATCTAATATTCTGGATACAATGCAAGATACAAAATTCATCTCGAGCCACTAAAAATTTTATTTACAATCTTTAAAAAGCATAATAATTCATCTTTTATGTCCCTAGCAGTTTCATTGTATGGACTTGGTAAGGATCTTTCTATACTGCAGAAATTTGCATGCATCTTCCTCTGTTTACTATTTTGCTTGTATACGTTTCCCATTTAAGCTTCTCTTTTAATTTGCTTCGACCGACCCTTATTACCTTCTAGCCGATTTCCAGGGAGCTATGAAAATACGCAGGAGATTATAAAACTAGCATGAACAGCATCATTCAGCCCTGCGAAAAGTGTGTGTATCTATAGTAAATATAGATACGTGTACTTAAAAATGTTTACTTAAAAGAGAGCTTAGCCCAAATTGAAGCTTTGAAAATTGCTTTGCAGTGGCAGTAAGGAACAACTCCGGGGTCCCTTTATTTTTCAACACTTTGGTATATACATTTACAGTCAATACAGTCAGGTATCCATAGTGAGGTAAGAGGAAAAACCATGGTCTCCTATTTAGTGGATAATAAAGGGAACAGTCTGTATTTATATAGCATATTGTCACTTACCTTATATATGTATAATAAAAACACTACTATACTAAATACTGTATACTAAATTTATGTATATGTTCTGCCAGCTCTGCCTGCATGTAGGAGTTCGTTCATACTGTTACTTATTAAACGTTCTGTATTATAGATTTTGGTAATGTGTATCTATGTATACTCTACGTGTAATTTTACTGTCAAGTGTTCCGACGACCTATTTGAAACTTTGAAACATATGGACGTAGGTATATTGAGTGAGAGCGATTCCAACCCCTTCTAAACTTGATGTGGGGAAGGTAGTGGAAGTCGAAAGATCGACCTTTTTGATATTCAACAGTTCAGGTACTACTATTGATGTCCGTCTGTAAATATAGATAGATACATAATGCAGAGTAAATGTAGAGTGTAGTAGACAGACGGGGAGAAAGAGTCAAAGGTACTTACTGTACAATGCGTATAAATATATGTAGAGCCACTTCCGACGCATCAAATCAACGAACCTCTATTATAGCCGAGTAGGTACACTGAAGGTGACTTAATATAAAGCGTAAATAAATAGCACAGAGAAGGTATACGGAGTTACAGAGGACCACTGTTTAGCATGTGAGCGTAAATATAAATATGTATAGGGAACTTGGTGTGAGTTTGGGAATTCAATAGGGCAAAACACAATTCAGATATTGATGTAGGGATTGTCTGTTGAAGAACGTGAGTACATGTATGGGATGTAATGTGCCCATGTAAAAGGGTGAGTGTAAATAGATGCAATAGAAAAGGCTCGGTTGGAGAGACGAGCATTGTTAAATGGCATTATATGCATACGGGGAGTTTTAGTAGAGGCACCATTAACAATTGACTGCAGCAAGAGCCACAGCTCCTACCTTTCAACCCTCGTTCCCTCCTGGCCGTCGTCGTCGTCGTCGTATGTTATGATATTTCTAATCGTAAGCTATAGGATTTTTAGGCATTGTGAGCCGTGGTGGTTAGGTGAGGTACAAAAGTTTATTGTAGGTGTGCCTTGCCATGCACCTGACGCATAAACTCCAACTCCTTGCCATGGAAATACCATTAACCAACGTAGCCATCGCAATGTAATTGTTCTTTTACCACTAAACTAGCCAGAAGAAACGAAGCCTGACTTGAGTTTTGCTTTCCGTCTCCTCTCCATGTAGTAGGAACACGCTCGTGTATAATGTTACATTGCAAAAGTTACGTTTTCGATTACGACGGGCAAAAAAAGTTGTGTGTATGTTTAGCTGGTTAAAAAGTCTATGGGCTTTCTTATCACCATTATATATTCATTTGGCTCTGTGAGCTTCTCACCTGCGCCCTGTGTCTGCATTGCGATTTGTGATTATTCAACGTTCGCAGACGGACCACATTCTTTTTTTCTGCAATATTCCCAGTGTAATAATTACATATTCAGTTGAGACTCTGGATCTCCCTCCACCCTCAAGGTTTTTTTTCGCGTTTCAATACCTTTCTTCCATTCCTCATTGTGTACGCTACTGGATAGCTTTCGTCGGATTCAATTCTCAAGTCTTCAGCTCAAATATCATTACATCATCACCACCATCGTTTCCTTCGGCACGGGAATTTCAGCCTGAAATAGATACTTGATAGTCTGTGTTTATATCTCATGGAGAGTCACAAAGGAGTTAATTTACCTTTGTTCGTCTTGTAAACACTTCGCTTTTATATACTTTACGCGTCTCTCTTTACACTTGTTAAGAATTTTCCATCTTCCTTTTCGTCAATGTGTACTTCCATTTAATGTTGCGATTAAGTCAGTGGACGAATGAACCACTTATTTACTTGAAAGCTAACTTGATCAAAGTATATTTACTCTGGTTTGTTCAGCATTACCTCTTATTCCTTGAGTTGGGTGGCCAGGAAATTCTTTACTCATTGCTAGATATGTGTAAAATTTCCAAGCTGGTTGTTTGCAAACATAAGGAATTTCTCAAACTGTACAATTGTTTACTCAAAGCCATATACATTGGAAACCTTGTACTTTAAAATCCGCATTTACTCAAGTGTATGTGTGTAAATCTATGCTTACTTTTAGTACGAAATAGTTAATTGTGAAGCCAAGTGTTTATAACAATAATTGAGTTTTTAATCTGATTTCTTATTCTTCGTTCCACTCGTAAACTGATGTTGTGCTCAAAATCAAAAAGTCGAAATCGCGTAAGAAAAGTTGTTTTATTAGTCATCGCTACTTGCGAATAGTCGCATTCCTCTATACGGAGTGTAGCTCGTTTAATCTGTAATATAAGGTATAGATAGCTGCGGATATATGGATATATGAGAGGAGCAGGATCCTGTTGCTATATAAACACATGTTGATTACGCACACGTCGGATACGCTCTCAAGTGCTCACTTTGCAGGTCATTTCTGAGGTAAGATAAGCAATTAGTTTATTATTTGTTACCATTAGTATATTTACTATTTAATTTCTGTACAGTATATATATAGTTCCACAGTTTCTGTAGTTCTGAGTTCTCAATTTTAATCAGCAGAGTAATGACAAGCTTTGAAAGTATTTCATTACCCGGTCATAATGACGTGCATATCAGGATGGTTGGACAATGTTGCAAAAAGATTTGATATAAAGATGATTTCATACCTTTTTTTATCACCTGCTCTCTGAGGTAACATGCGACAATTGATAAAAGAATAATTAAGCACAATACTTTCTATTGATTTTGCACAAATCAGCACGTTATCGTGTAATGTCCTGTTCTGTTCCTATTTCCCTTCCTTCGGGCACAGGGCACAGGAGGACGATTCCTAGAATGCACGTAATAATACAGCTGTGTAGTGTATAGCTACAATATTACTATCTGCTGTTTGACTATCAGCAACTGTGTAGAGGTCTCTGTTCGGAGATACTCATATATGTGTAATAATTATAGAATTTACACGATACACACATGAAACCACGACCCAGGAATCAAAAGTTTATTTGTTTAATAAATGGGTTGATAACCGCTGTTGTTAAATCACCGCGATTGTCAAGATGTTGAGGGTTGATAAAGAGTTATGGGATTTGAAACTAAATGCGAAGCTTATGCATGTAACAACTGATATAGATATTGCTATAGTACAACTGATATAGATATAGCTATAGTACAACTGAATTGGATATTGCTATAGTACAACTGAATTGGATATTGCTATAGTACAACTGATATAGATATAGCTATAGTACAACTGAATTGGATATTACTATAGTACAACTTATATGGATATTACTATAGTACAACTGATATAGATGTTGCTATAGTACAACTGATATAGATATTGCTATAGTACAACTTATATGGATATTACTATAGTACAACTGATATAGATATTGCTATAGTACAACTTATATGAATATTACTATATTCCAACTTATATTTATGTTGGCATCGGGTGTAATAATGTTGTAGTTGATCTAGTATTCTATGTGTATGTCCGTGAATCTACCAACGATGCAAATCAATACATAAATATACACCAGCTTGAACTGTGTAAAGTACAACCTTACTAACTGTGTGTAAGCTTTTGCTGTCTCCTTATTGGATTTGCATTTGGTTCATGCATGTTTGCTTCACTGACTGTTAATTGTCAATACAGGAATACACCACACTATATTTATAATTATTATAGTAGAGCATTAAGAATGAAGTTTATGTAGCAATGTGAGTAGGTGCGGAGTTAACCTTGTGTATACTGATGCGTGCCAGGGATTGAAACTGGTAATATTAACCTGCTAATGGCTACATTAACAATTGAAAACGTTCTGCCTTTAGCATCGGATTTCCAAAAGGCGTACATATTCAGCTAGTTTGCAGCATGGGCATGAAGAGGTGAAGAAAGACGCCGAGTAGTACATTTTCACTACTACAAAAACATGCATATAAATGAGTCCTTTGGGTTTAAACACCTACATTGACTGCATAAAAATGGACTCACTGCGTTGCAAATTGCTTTCCTATACCTTTACAAAGTATATTGACTGGTCCGACTCTCGAGCGAGAAGCCCCTCATGAAACCTCTGACAAATTAGATTTCACAGAATACGACTCTGCAAGGTACTTTTTCGAGCAGGTAAAGCCCGTATCGTGAGCAATAAGATGAAGAATTTCTAAGAAATAAAATGAAATACAAAAAGAGATGAAGGGAAATAAAGGAGGTTAGGAGATTTTCTGGAAGTAATCAGATTTCTTCAAGAAATTTTATAAATTAACTTCATGCTTCATGAAAGGTTTCTTCGGATTCTTCCATGCAGTCAATAAAGCTGGCGTGCGGGTTGCCAATCATGGTCCGACATTGTTCACGGTCAGGTATGCTGACTCCGACCCAGAAATTACACGTGCTGCTAACCGACTCTTCAAATATGGGAGGAGGGATTGAAAACTTTTTTTCACTGTGTTTTATAGTATTTTATATTGCCATATGGGTCATGTTCTACAATGCAATTGACCAATCTGACCTCACGGCTTGTTACAGATCTGGAATGAAGTTACATCCCCCAGATATTTTTGCAGCACAATATTCCCTATATTCTTTCTTTACG
Organism: Lipothrix lubbocki; assembly: GCA_034696945.1. Classification (NCBI taxonomy): domain Eukaryota; kingdom Metazoa; phylum Arthropoda; class Collembola; order Symphypleona; family Sminthuridae; genus Lipothrix; species Lipothrix lubbocki. Next base: position 26,985 of record JAQGAK010000240.1, read on the forward strand.
AACATACAACTTCATAGTGCCATGCCGGAATGAGTTGCAGCTACCCGGATTTTCCTCTCTCGAGGCTTTTTCAAGGCTAATGATTTGACATTTGATATTTTGTTGCAGTTATTTTCCCACAGGCAACTTGCCCCACACAGAATTTTAAACAGCCCATGAACTTTTAAGAGCAAACCGACTGTCACTTACAATAAGTTGTTGACTAAACGTCACCTACGGAACGTTTCTGAAGGCCAGCAAAGCCCCTGAACAATACCTGACAAAGATATTCTCTTGCAGTTGTAGCCACACAGTGCTTCATAAGATCGTAATAAAGTGTTGTATGCACGGATATTATTTGCCTCGACGACAATGACATTATTCCGACGAAGGCTATGCATTCTATTACTTTTATACATATATCTGTATGTTTGCCATGCCTCCATTCCATGAAATATTAGATGTATTATCCTGCGGAACACTAATTTGCTGAATTAATGAAACGCGAGAGGATTATTGCGTGGTATAATTAATCAGTTGGAATCATGTGTCGTACCAATTCCCAACATGGTCTGCGAGTTCTATAAAAATACAACTTGGCAAAAAATCGAATTATTAATACATATATAATATTACATATTTTTAGTTAAAGTAACCAACCATAAAATTTCACATTCACACTATCAACTAAATAAATTGCAACAGCTAATGCCAAATGTTATAATTACTATATGTAGTAGGACAAGGCTCACTGACCGTTAGTGATAAGCTACGACTTCCTTAACTAGAAAAGTTTGCATGCGTTTATAGGAGCTATTAGGACAACCCCTGACAGTATCGGCACTAGTTAAATTACAAAGATTTTCTCAGGCCAGATACTGCAGCAGTGTGCTATATGGCAGTGCACTCTGAATTTACATAATTCCCATTTGTTATGATTTATTCACATACGTACACGTCGTGGAGCTCATTTTCTAGGTGAAGGTTTATGATTCTGTACTTTACTAATAGCGAATAAGTGCTTGCCCGCAGTAAACTTGGGTGAACTTTGAACAAGTTGTTTAAACTTTTGAAAACTGCTCTCTAATCCTCAACTTTCATACAGACAGTTCAAATCAGGTAACAATTGTAGGTATTGTTGTGTCCTCTATAGTTTAGTACACATGTGTCGGTGGGACGCTTGAGAGAAGTGGGTCTACAGTATTGTATTAATAGTTTCTAATTTCCCAATGGAACTCTGATGGAAACCCCTCGGAGATCCCGACAAATGGACATACAAATGTACATATAAATGTACAGGTGCTTTTAAGGCTGGAAAATTGCCCTGGTCATTTCATTTGTCGTCATCCAGTGATAGGAAGTTGGCCTCCATTGGCACAACATTATTAGCATGATGCAAGCAGCGTGGGTATTTACTCTGTTTATTTAGGAAAAATTCGAGGTAATAAATGGAAAATAAATAGGTAAATAGACTTGGATAACCTGTGAAATTATTATTAAATATTGTTGTTTCTTTGGAAAATTTATGTGTTTCATGATATTAACGCGCTCCTATTTAGCCTTAAGTGTGATTGTGGCTGACATTTAGCTCTGGATGGAAAGTATCGTTCAAGACTGTTTACTATTGATGTGTTTCATAATGAAAGTTTACATAAGCTGAGGGGACTGATATGTGCAGCTGATTGTAGTGTGTTGCATATCATGTAAGTATAGGTTTCATAATACACTAAGGTTACTTAGGTACGTAGGTAGGATTATAAATAATAGATATATAAAATTATATAAATAATTACTTAAAAATACCGACGGGGTGTTGAACTTTGTGGTCTTCCAATGCACTCAAAGCTTTATTTGTTCCGTCGGTCTGTAAGAACTTGGTTAGTGCGTGTTGTTTTATAGGGAGATTGCTCTATATGTTCGATCTAAAATTCCTCTTGATAAATGGAAACGTCTGATTGCATCACAGTTTCGTATTGGATGTCGTTCTGAATTAGCGCTCAACAGTCGGTTTTACTTTGACATCTGAGAAGTGCTATTTTGGGTTGTATCCGGATATAAGCGAAATTACAAATTACAATCTGAGCTGGAATGCTGGGCTTAGAGTAAGTAATTATACACCGTATAAGGCTTAAGTTCGGTTACAATATCATGTGTATGGTATATTCATTTAACATTCTTATATGCACAAGTATTCCTTTCATCCTGCGAAACTCCGACCTCATACGGTAGTTCATCTATTGGGGTAATTAAAATTCTATGGCAAGTCCTCTGAGACCATTTTAGAGCTTTACTAGTGACCAGATTTTAGATGAAGGTATACAAAGCGTATATGTAATAGTAACGTTTGTACTACATAGTAATTCCTTGACACTCTCTCCAACTTGCTGACGTACTGGAATTCTTAATGACGCAGTATCAATTAAGCGATAGTGCTCCAATTTTTTCTACCCATGAGTATCAAGTCAGATAAAGATTATTTTCTAGAGAAAATATTTAATTTGCTTCTTCCCTACTGCTTCCTTAGACTAAATTCTGAGCACGAGGTGCTCCCTATACGTATCTTCCCTGTGCATACAAACTTGGATTACTGATCCACAGTCCTCAAAAACCATGGTCAGCAACCTTCCTTGAGTATAGAGAAATCTGATGCATGTGAGGTTGAAATGCTCAGTATGTGATGATAAAATCCTTCATATGTAGATTTTAAATCCCTTGTAAGTATGTGAATTTGAAATTTATGTACAAGTAGTGATAAATTGCTATTTTTCTATATGCATATTTAGTTTAAATCCCGTTTTTGGTATGCATGTTTAGTTAAGATCCTATTTTTGTATATGAATGTTTAGTTAAAATCCTATTTTTGTGTATGCATGTTTAGTTAAAATCCTATGCATGATGTATGTATAGTTGAAATCATATGTATGATATATAAATAGTTGAAATCCTTTGTATGTTTGAAATCCAATGTATTTGAAGTTTGTCATCGTATTGATATGATATAGCAGAAAGCCCCTTGAACCGAATCCTAAGTGTTAATCTAACATTGAAAAGCTTGATGTAATGCAAGTAGTTAGTTATATCAGAGGATTTTGTATGTTAATATAATGTAATCAGTTACGTGTGATGGTTTTATCGTGACAAGTATAGCAATTATTCATACAATATTGATGTCGAAAATATTTTTGCGATGATCCACCCAATCTTCTCGTATGATGCCTATTGCATATATATCCCATATACACTACCTGAATGATAAATCACCAACTGGTTAAAATGTCAGATTTACTACACATGACATATGTCAGCTCATTCCTCTCTCGACTCAACAATTTTATACATATACATGTAGAAACTGCGTACGCGAATGGAGGAAAAACGCCGCTAGTGTAAAATTCACCTGTACATATAATACAAATTCCTGTGTGTCTACACAAACGATGCTTATTACAGAAGTTGTCAATGGACAAAAATGTGTGGTTTGTATTGTCACAACTCTACACAATATAAATGATGGGGAATGATGACGTGCGTAGCGGGATGTTGACTCATTTGTAAAAATAAGCACCGCAACCTGAAGATCTCCTCTATGATGTTAATTCACGAATGTTTAATAAATTGTAATAATTCTAACGAATTCACTGTGCAGTTAAAGGACATGGGACGTGAATTTTAATTTCAATGGCGAGCACGTGTTCATTGCGTATACAAATAGATACACACTGTTTTGGGGGAAACCTTGGAAAATGCATGTTATCTGGGATCTTCAAAATAAATAGTATGGCAGAGACTTGATGTCTGTACAATGAACATTGGATACCCCAAAGGCAGAGCTGTACGGAGATAGAGGTAGTGAAATATGAAGATTCTTTTGGGAAATGTACCCATAATAAGCCCTCTGTTTATATTACAAAACAGTATACCGTAAGGTCGGGAATGGAAAATGCCTTGAGGAGTATGGTTTTATCCGCAGAATCGTATTCATTTTGTTTTTGTGTGGGTATTGGCATTGGCATTGCCACTGTACATTTACAGCTAATAAATGGAACTGCATTACATCACCCCTATAGATTTATACTACAGTTTGAACAATCTGACGTGGAGTATATGTATAGAATTGTATTGCCGGTATGTGTACTCCGATCTCCTGCAGACGATGTACTTGGGGATACCTCTAACTATATTATTTAATCTGCTTAAATACGACCATGATACTTGTAGTATTGTGTATGCTTTAAATCCTGCTCAGAAGTTCTGCTTTCAAATGCTCCAATGTGGAATTCCATGTATGATTAATAATAAGAATTAGCACGCAATGCTTTGGGCAAGCAAATAAATGAAGCTCTTTAGTATAGCTCCTTAATAGCTCCTTTTGAAATGTTTCTGCTGAATTTTAAGAGACAATCATCCTAGAAGAAATTTGTCACTCAACGTTGAAAATGCATATGACTTTATGTCAATGGTTTTGTATCAGAGAATCAGAGTTAGTTCTTCTCAGATGTTCAACTAAGTGGAATACATGCTGTTTATTTGACTTGTTCACTATATGGTCTACCTATACTCCAACCTATATACAGTTACTCCAAGGCTTGTTCCTTGTTCTTTTAGTCTGGAGAAGACTAATTTCATCTTGAGTCTTTTTTCTGGATCCTTGTTGTAGGTCATGGGTACGGAGTACAAGCATTGATTAAGTCCGGGGATTTCCAAGGTGGCTTTGGTGCATGACCATGTTTTTTTTTTGTATAAATATAAATATTGATGTTTTCAACCTAGTTATACATTTTCTCTCCTTCTCCACTCGTCCACTTGAGAGGCGGCGGGGATAGAGTGTTTAGAGGGAAATCCAGTGGTATCAAGCTCCTTCTGGAAAATCTATCCAATATTGAAGACCTTGTGAGTGTGGAACCAAATAAACTATAGATGCTCGGCTACGAAATAGCCATTTCTTTATATTGATATCTCATGATCTCATGCATGATATTGCCTTGTAGTTGAACATTCCGCCTACGTATATATGCTTAATCAAATAGTCAAGTTCTCAGCGTGACTGATATCGTACATATGAAGTGAATGCAGTTATTTCTTTAATAGGGCTTGTCAGGAACGAGGGCTCATTAAAAGTTTAGAGGAACTGAAGAATAGATAGAGAATTCTGATGAATACAAAGTAACGAACTGCTTTGATAACCAGAATAAAATGTTTTGGAAAAGTAATATGGAAAACTTTTTCTGGATTATATATACTTATTGGCGCATTGCAAAACTACGGCGCAGATATGCTAAGTTTCTATACCAGACAAGTTTCTTCCATTAAGATAACATACAGTGTACAGCTATGCGACAAACCTCGTGTTAAGTATGCGTATGTATGTCCGGACGCGACAATTCCCAATTTACTTCTTTTGACGTGTTTTTCTAAAGAGTTTTTAGACTGAAAAAGGAAATTTCTGTTTAAAAATCAATGACGTACGCAGTTCGAGTTGGAGTCGTAGGTAAGTATGTACCTTACATAGATAGGGGTATAGTGTGAGGAGAATCAGTATAACTAAATTTATCTTACCAAAAGATTCGAGCCTAAAAGCAATTCGTGGAAGTCATTAGGGAGCTATGCTGATACATTTTGACTGGTAATTCAAGTCATAATGGAAACTATAACTTAATTTTCATGCAAACTCTCAGCACTTGGGTGTTCAATAAAATTTGCCTTACCTCCGCCAGCAACGCATTTTAGTAAAGTAGCACCTTTCCCAACAGTTCCCCGTGTCTCCCCGAAGCTCTCTAGAGGTTATATTAAATTATATGGGAATCGTTTCGTAATGGGAATTCCCGGATACTCTCGCAAATCTGTTTTACATTAGCGACAAGAGCAACGATGTTAGTCAAGAGGGGGATAGTAGGACAGGAGAGGAACCAACTATACTAACACTCACAAGTAGCTACCTAAAAACAGCTGTACATATCCACCAATGTTATATGTATCTATCTATCATAATCATTACATTTCAGCTAGAGCTTCCGAAATGTCCTCACAATATTGCAGATGCGGAGTGCCCCATTAATTCATTACCTACCTTTCCATTTACTTTCAAAGGTAGTCATGTCACAGTATTACTTCATAATCACTTTACATTTAAGTACATTAAGTACTCTCTAGTTGATGGCCCGGCTTGCGCAATTGCAATTAAGGCCTTGTCTCAAGTCATTATTTAGTCAAAGTTTGATGGTAGGGTTTCGTGTTATTAAATTTATGATACACATACTTGTATGCAATATATTAAAAGCTGAGAAAAAATTGAGTTTCAGGAATTTAGTACTTCCGTTCCACAAGCAGACGAGCCATAGTTTTCGGGTTACGAAAAAAATGCAAAAAGTTGGTTCGGAGCGATACAGTAGCAAATAGCAAGAGTCGGGTTTTTGTAGGAAATGTTGCAAGGAAAACTCGGTTGAAAGAAAGACATTTCAAGCTATAAGATTCGTTGAATGTAACAAAGATTGCATGCAGAAATCGGTAGGATATAAAAAAACATTGCATGTAGAAAGCGGTTGACGTAAGGAGATTCTTCTTGTGGCCTTTAAGTTTCTAGTAACTGTCTAAACGCTCATTTCCCTTTAAATTCGTAATTCAAGAAGTGACAAAGGTTGCAACTTTTCTGCCGCAAAGCTCGGTGAATATTGAAAAAGAAATACTTTGGGAGGAAGCATATGTATGAGAGAAAAAGGTCGTTGCCTCTGTCAAGTTGACTTATTGCCCAGCGGTGTGAGATTGAGGTCTTCCTGGTGATTCTAAAGTAAAGCAAAACATTCCTCGAGTGTGTGGCCTATAAATTCTTCCAGTTTACTCCAGAAAGCCATCAACTTCGTTTTGATATTGATAAGGAAGGTTCCTACTAAAACAGTGAGATAAATGATTGTAAACAAGCATTTATTTTGTTTTGCCAGCCTAAGGAAAGTGTCGCAATAACTAATGGAATTGTATCATCTATATCTGTATGGGAGGGTTGTTGCAATAAATTGTGAAGGAATAGTAAAAAGGATGGGCATCTGGATGAAAAGCAATAAATGCGAAACAATAAGGTATTTCATAGACAAGTACGTCGTCTGAAAAATTCCTACAACAATAAGTTCATGGTTCATGGCTACTACAAAAATTTTAATGTGCTCTATAATATTTATTGAAGTGTATGTATAAGCACAGTAGTAGGTTGTCAGGTGATGAAATTGTCAGGAAGCTTTCCTACATTTAATAATGTCATGATACTGGCAAAGTGGCAAGCCATTTAACACGACTGGGCTGCATAACCGTTTTCCATTCAACGTATTTGTTCAACGCACAATAAACGTATAAACGTTCAGCCAGCCTCCTTTTGCAGAACAAACAGCCACTGTCGACGGTCACATGATATAGTTTGCATAATATCCAAGAACTTAATGTCTGATGGTTCTCAATTACAATCGAATTTGTAACCTTGATAAAAGCTTTTAAGGTTACTATTCGTAAACAAACTGTACATGCGTGGGTAATTGTCTCATGTTGAATTGCCATGATGTAAATGGCATAACCACGAACCTTATTAGTATTAGGTATGCTGGAATTCCGTGGGACTTCCATTAAATTCCGTGGGACTTGCATTACACCTTTTAAAACGCTAACAAGATTACATTAACAATAAGATGCTAAGGGTTTTTGTACTGTCGGATCCAATTTTACTTGGAATCCAGACTAGAAATAAGAACATCCCACACTCGCAACAAGAAGAGCATAAATATGCCAAAAGTTAAGAACTGCTGTAAATCACTGACAAGTTAGTTGGTATTTTCAATGCAGATGGAAATTCCACGAAAGTGATACCAAGTGGAGTGAAAGTAATTCAAAACTTGAGCTAACGACCAATTTCTAGGAGAAAGTGAAAGGCAATATGAAGTTGTTCATTAAAACATGGTGTAGAGTCAGTTGATTCGTTTGAACCGGTTCGGATCAATGTTATTCCTTGGCATTACTGTCTTTTTCTCGTTATCTTCCTTTGTGTGTGCTTAGCTCACTCAAATGAGAAGTTTATATGGAGGAAATGAACTTTACGTAATTTTGGACGTGATCCCAATCTAATTAAAAACTTGTGTAGTTGACAGTTGATATTGCCATAGGCTCGCGGTACAATTTGTCATTAAAACTGTATGTAAACTTAACTAAGATACCCCAGGCTGCCTGGTTAACATCAAGGTAGGTGTGTGTACGTAGACGTATTCGCCCCAAACTTTGAGATGTGACGTGGTGATTGCTCTGCATGGTGTTATTCTTGGATCAGCATTAGATCGTGGCGGAGATAATACGGCTCTGTGAAGCTCCTGTACAGAGTAACCTGAGATCCAGTGGATTTCATTTCGGTTGGTGAATTCAAACTCTTAGTTCATATACCTTGATAATCTCATGGAAAATTATTTGGAATACCAATTACATTGAACGTGCATAGCATATAAGGGTAGGAAGGAAGGGTGGGAAAGCAGAAGCTGAAGTAGATCAAGCTATATAAGCTGTACATGGGAGGAAACTCTGAGCTAGGAAATGACATGAGGATAGGCAGGAGAGACTTTGGTGTAAAATAATCAATAACCGAGTCTCTCTCCACTTGCGACTGCGTTCTTTATTTCTCGGGGTTCACAATTCGGGTTTTCCTATGTGGCACATGCATAGCTGCAATACATATATTACGTCAATAGGCTCTAGAGTTTGCTGAGCACTTGCATTCTTACGTATGTATGTACTTCCAAGCATCCACATAGTTAACTGAACATAAGTGTATTAATACGGCTGTTTTATAATTTTTTCCTAGAAGTTTTATACATTTAAAGTTTTATGATGGAGTATGTACAGCTACTTGGTATGTGTGCATGCACATTGATGGCACAAATATTAATACGTCTACAGATGAATACGATGCTTGCCTGAGATGGTATAAAATAAAGAGAGAAAAAGTTATCTACTCTGAATACTAAAATAAAAATCCTAACGTAGAGAGAGAGGGGGAGTATGTCGAATCAAGGAAGACAGTGTGCTGAATTCAGAGATACTTATAAGCTTTCATGTTTGTACGAATCCTACTATAGGGATGGTGTGAGTACATGGAGGTATAGATGAGGGTTTCGGAGGACGGAGGAATATTCGCGTATGTATTTGAATCTATATCAGCAATGTATGAACTTGATATGAAATATATACGCAAGTGCTCTTCAAGTGATTCCAGTGTTCGTGGTTGAGCATGCTAGCTAGTGCTGGGAAGTTTGTGTGGAAGACGAGCATGGTTGTACGTATATGCAGAAATACTTCTCTATATTTGAGACTTGTGCTCTTGTTTCGATTCACTTCTTTGGGATTTCCCCTTCCGAAAGGACGACAGTGAACGTGAATGGCCAAGTCGCCCACACGAGTCGATTAATAACATTCGGCCCGTAAAGTGCTGTGTGGTAGGGCTCAAGTGTGTTTTCCTTTTCTCCAATGCTTTTTTCTCTATCTCTCTTCCAAACACATCTTCAAGTTCAAATCCAAATAAAACTGAAAGCATTTATACTCAAAACCATTTTCCCCCTTACAACAACATGTGTCAGTCATTCGATTCTTTCTCCAATACTAATAAGACAAGTGAGGAAAATCTGTCCGGAATAACAGTTTCACGTGCTAAGCGTAATGTTGGTGTTTCAAAAATATTTTTCCTCTTGGAGCACAATTTTAAGAAGGAAAGTTGCTGATTGATCATTCCCACAACTTCTCATTGTCGCTTGTGGTCCTTTCACACGCACAGCTCAAACCTCGTTACGTTACGTGCAGGAACACTTCTAGTCGTCTTACTTTGACAAATTCAATTCCGATAATCCAACCTAAGTACTTCTAGTCTCAAAATTATTGGATCATTATGTCTGAGCAGTGATTCTCGTCTACATTGCAATCCTTTAGCTGAAAGGAAAACATTCCATAGTACTAAATTATAAGCAAACACTCCGCAATTGTAATTTAAAAGCATGGATTCTCATGAAACAGTTGCAGTCAGTTGTGTTATTGTTAAACCTATTTTGTAGGATTACGGCAATCCACAAGAAGTAAGTTACATTGGATAGTTTGAGGAATTCAGTATGAGCTATACTAGAATGTAAAAGAGCAAATCTATCTGCTATTATTTTTCTATTGGTAAAAGGCAATCCTAGAAAACAGATGTGATGTGATACAGCTATTATATGTGAAATTATTTGTTTGATTAACTGATTTGTTTGGTGTTCACAGATCCAGTACATGAATTAAAGTGGGAGCATTCGGAAAAAGAGTGGGATCGAATGAAAAAATGATTACACCTTCCGTGGGAGCTGTCATCAGGCCTTCGGTATCCTTATCAAAATTATCCCATTTGGAAGCTCACGAGAAAGTAAAAGTTGAGATGCAACTCAAGGGACAGTTGGAAGGAAGAGACAAGCAGAACTGTCAAGTCACAATTCAGAATGAGATAACCATCAACAATCGTACGAATAGAAAAAACCACTTACTTGAAAACGAGCTTTCATACGCCGATTCCACCATTCGATCTCTAGATGATTTTCGTATTGCTCAGTATCATTCAGACAGGTAAGCCAATTTATTATAGATTGCTTTCCCAATTCAATTCCATCCTCCTCTCAAGTCCCTCAGGTGAACTGCAGTGCTGAGGCAAAATATTGATATACGCTGCTGGCTGGTACATCTGAGTACATACTTGTCAGAGTTGTGCATTATTTAACGCCATCATGTTTTTGAAACCTTTGGGAATTCCCAATTTATTGCCGAGACAAGACACACATTCTTACTTGTACGTTATTGAGGCTTCTCCGCTGAAAACAAAATGTTCTTACGTCAAGCAATTTAAAATGTAGACATGCATGTATGTGTACTAGTAGCGGGCTCCAGAAATACTCGAAGGGATGATGGAAGGTCTGAATAGTATGCAGCATATTACATATGTATACATACGTATATAGGTACTTCTACGGCATTTCATATAAATTGGGAAGACATGATAAGATAAAGGTGGAAAATAGCCTGATATGATTATGGCTATCTTTTATTTGAATTTTATCAAAAAATTAGAGCTTCGTGTGTATGTTTCCTCATTCTATTCCTGTGGCTTTTAAGCCATCATCAAAGGAATTAGCACGAATGGTTTGTCTTCTTGAGGAAGACAAGTTTGTTGATTGTAACCTTAATTCAGTATTCCTTAGCAGGTACTAAAATAATCATTTAACTGTCATACATTTCAGGATGCGTTGGTGAATGACGGGCCGACATATACTGCGAATACACACATGAATAAGAGTATATAATAGTTTATCAAATATACATGTTATATATATGTTAAATATATATGTTATATACATAGATACAATGTATACATACCTATGTAATCTTTATGATGGAACTATAGTCCTGAGAGGATTCTTGTACATTCTTTTCTCGTAGAAGCATGAAAAGACTAACCAACCTAAATTGCTTTGAAGTGTGCGTCAAAGTTGCACTGCCAAGTTCCACAAATTCTACAACTTTTATTTCTTTTAATGATTTTTTTCCCTAGCGCAGTAACCTGCATTGTACAGAGAAGCTACGGAAAATTATAGAAGGGGAATACTCATAAGCAAAAAATAACAGATATAGAAATCGTAGCAGTGTGGTAGAAAAATAAGGATACTAGTGTGATCGATATTCTCACTACGTCATCAATTTCCTCAAGTTTATCATTCTGCATGGTACCTGTCATGGAATTTGTCATTGTGGAGAGCGGAGACAGTTAATTATTAGGGCAGGCAGCGAGGACTTCCAAAACAAAAGAATTTTCTGCTCGGGTTTGTGTATACGAAGGAATTAAGGAGAATACGACCATTAAGCCCGCTTCTTAGTCTTCCTGGATTAATGCGTACTCTGATCCCAAGAGCCTTATCCTCCTTTTCCTCTATGCCGTCGCAACTCCTTCGCTTTTACCTTCCTCTCATCCTTTCACGGTTGCACATCCCCGTGCCCAATGCTATCTTATATAACGAGATGAGTGCCCGTGAAAGGTGGAAATGTGAGTTGATGGTCATGAGAACGTGAAGATGAAGGTAGCTACTATAGGTAGCTGTAGGAAAGCGTGGCACATCTATCTAATAGTGTATTTTTTGTATATGCAACTATTATTATCTAACTATGTGTACACTATACGCCATATCATATGTATCTCCAAGTATATAGAAGTATCACAAAGTAGTTGTTTGAGGAAATATGTTCCAGCTTTGCAGTTGTTTCCCTCCGGAAAATCTTGATTTTCCTCTTTCGTTCCGCGATAGCAATTTTCTCAGGCCTATTAGCGACAAAAAATAGTTGACGAAAGAACATGAAAGAGGAGCTTAGCAAAACCAATATGAAAGAAGGGCTGATCTTCCCATTGATATAATAAGAGAGCTGCTGCAGCTTCCAGTCCTCCAGTGTTGTTGAAGATAGTAACGTTTATATATTGGATAATGACTTTACTCAAGTTGAGGCAGCGAGAGATTTCTGTCAAGATTGAGAACTCTCTGGATCAAGAGAGAGAGAGAGAGAGTGGAGGAGGAGGTGGAAAAGTTTTAACCTTTAAATGTTGGTATTATTTAGAATTACCTTTCCCACCCAGGTTCTATTATATGTGAAGCAACTTCTAGATTAGAAGGGTATGTCGGGATGAGAGTCACATTTTGTCACATGGGACTGAACGATAACCAAAAGAACATCCTCAAACAAAATGACAAAATACCCCGTCTTGCTGCTAAAAGTGTATAATACCTTTATCTATACATATACACACATATAAGGTCATATAGGTAGGACAATATATAGGTAGGACATATAGGTAGGATTTTCCATTTTCAACAATTATCTGTATCTCCTATATAGTTAAATAGTCCCTTTTGAAATTCTGTGTATTTGCGGTGATATCACTGTCAAACACCCACCATCCATATACAATCATCTACTCTTTTGTTCCTCCATTTACACTCCGCTTAATAGATTGTACAGTGAGAGCTATTCAGTATATACGATTTTAAGTTTTTAAGAGCTGCTAATACCTAAGTTTAGAAACATTCGTAATGGAACTATTTTAAGCTAAAAAACTAAAATACTCTCAGCACTTTCATTTTAACTCTCCTTCTCTACTCACGAGTCATGTCAATACTTGGGAAAACGTGATTAATAAGTACATATATCTATCATCTATAGATACTTTTACTAGGGTACACAAATAAATACTCTCAAAATATACACAAATTAGTAAATAATATATACATACAAAGTAAGTACCTAGATAGAAATTAGTATAGATCAGTTTAATATACAATTTAAATACCGCAAATTTACACAACGATGGGGTAAAGACAGAAATATATTTGAAATTAAATGCAGCGGAATTAAATATCGCAATATATTTTAGGTTATATACAGAAATTTATTGGGAATTGAATACAGAAATATATTCTATATAAAATAACGAAATATATTGGGAATTAAATACAGAAATATATTCGGAACAAAATAAAGAAATATATTCGGAACAAAATAAAGAAATATATTCAATATAAAATAACGAAATATATTGTAAATTACATGCAGAAATATATTCAGAATTAAATACAGAAATATTTAGGGAATTAAATATAGAAATATATAGGGAATTAAATATAGAAATATATAGGGAATTAAGTATAGAAATATATAGGAATTAAATATAGAAATATATAGGGAATTAAATATAGAAATATATAGGGAATTAAATATAGAAATATATAGGGAATTAAATACAAGAAATATACTGGAAATTAAATATAGAAATATACACAAAATTAAATATAGAATTATATAGGGAATTAAGTACAGAAATACACAAAATTACAAGGATACACAAATTAGTATACACAAATTAGTATACACAAATTAGTATACACAAATTAGTATACACAAATATATGCATGTGAATCATATTTTTAAATTTCTAGTATCTAGGAGTTTGAATTTGTTTGAACTATGGTGGAAGTATAATTAGCAGGATAAATAGTAAAAGTTTCGGTGACGATAATGAGCGTATATCATTGAATTGAAAAAAAAAACAATTTCTAAAAATAATTATTGAATGTTTGGTGAGTAAACAACATATAATATAATTATAGCATATAGTAAGTATATTAGTAAACACATATATAAGCAGGCCAAGTGCAGAGCGACAAATAAGAATAGTTCATCAGTTTTAATATTAAATATAATATAAATATAAGTGTAGTTTAACTTTTATATATTCCGTATCTATATTTGATTTAAAGTAAAAGTATAAAAGGTACTTCTCAAATGTTCAACAAACGTTCGTTGACTGTGTCAAACCCCACAATAGCCCACAGGATTTATTTAGTAAACAACAAAATTTAGGTTTAGAACTTATTTGAGATAGTTTAGAATGTCATTTAACTATTAACACAATCATGATTTTAGAGTCCTGAAATCCGTTACTTCGCGCGATTCTATTAAACAAGAAATAAGTGTTCTTGCGCAAAGGGGAAAAAATATTAAACTACAGTGGAACAACAACAACCAGAACAAGAGTTACAATATCGAAATATAGACGAGAGGAGGTATAGAGAGTTAAAGAGAGGTTGATATTTAGAGAATAGGCGCTATTGGGACTTTATTTAGATATTTAACAGAGAAGAGCTCTCTTGTTATTGTTCTTCACAATTATCTTTCAGTTTGGTTCAGGTTCTGCTTTATTCGTTAATACTTGATTAACTCTCGTCGGAGGAACATCATCCAAATCCACGATCCTCCGTCCACCTTTGAAAAACAATAAGTTAAATTCTTATTACAAAAATACAGTTTGTTACAAAAATACAAAGTTTAACAAGAAATTAATAACACAATACGAGGTTCGTGATCGGGAGAGATGTGTGATATAATAGAGTTGCCATCATCCCTGATCATCGCAAGTTCTTGGGCATTATTCTGATTATCAGAATTGACTAAAATCCAGGGATACATAAATAAATAATAAAATAAATCAATATAATAGTGACAGTAGTTGGGACAATGTTAAGTAGAAGTTTATTACGTGATACGTTCATTTGCTGTCGAACTATAAGTATTGAATCTGACTCGGACAATGTGACAACCAGAGCAGGCAGAGGGGACAATAATACTCAGTTGCGGAACAAGTAATTTTTTTTGTTTATTTTCCTCATTTAATTATCAGCTGTGATTGCTATACAGTTGTTCATTTCAGAGGATAGTAAGTTGGGTAATTAGGAGGAATTCCATGGAGTAAATATGTCGGTTTTGAACATATGTTAAAAGGTATACTTTTGTGGGGATTAAAAGCTACGGCTTTGGGATTTAATATTAAATATATTTAATATTAATTATTAAATATTAATTTAATCATTAAAAGCTATATAATATAGAGTATATTGGATTAATAAAATTAATAAATTCGTGGAAATTACATATAAATGGATTTATAATATTCATTTGTTAGAATGACAAAAGACGTAGTGCATGATTATTTAATAATAATTATTATTTAATAATGATTATTAATAATTATTATTTAATAATTATTATAAAACATTATTTATAATGAATTTATTATCCATAACTCTATTTAAGTATAGATATGCATATATGCATTAAGAGCGTTTTTTATCAAGAGCAAAGGTACCACAACTATTAAGATTCTAAAGCATTTTAATATAGAGGTGGATGAGGTGCATCAATGTTAATTGTGTGGTATAACTTGGAACTTCTTGCTACAGCAATTTTTGGTAACATCGTAATTTCTCTGTAGAACGACATTATTATAATATTTATATACCGTTATAGTCGTAAACTTACAATTAGGTAAGTTCGTGCAATTTATACAATATTACGTTACTGTAGTATATCCCGATATGTAGAAGATCCCAGGTCTGTGGAATTTTAGGCAGGAATAATAATTAAAATAATAATAATAAATTATAGTAAATTCAATGTCAAATGTAGAATCTAGAGTAATTTATTATTGTTTTAGCGGAGCTTCGCTAATTCCCTTGAATCTACAGTTGTCTTTGTTGTCTATATTAAAATTGAACATACTTGTACTAAAGTACATTCGCAATAGAATTTTGTGCGTTGTATTTGTGCGTACACAAGAAGTCAGATTGAGTGTCATTGAAATTACGTCGGTGTATAGAAATTGGAGGTCCCCATTGATTATTTCGAGTAACATGATCCCACTGTTTGGCAAGTAAAGGTCAATAAGCAGGGTTGTTAAAATCGGATGAGTACATGGAATTTGAATCAGCTTCTTTAAGAAACTTCCCAAGTATATTGTCATGCGAAGGAAGTCATCCTCATTGAATGTTTGACCTTCTGTTGTAACTGAGTTTTTTTTCTTGCAGTGTAATTCTCATTCACGACAAGCTATCTCACTTGGCATTGAGTGTTCCTGACATTTCGTCGACTCGATGTATGCAGCCAGAGTCTGGAGAGGATTGGACCAGTACATCACTTCCTTTACACACAGTAGTAGCAGTTTCTCCATCGGCAAAAACTACCAACGCTACTGGGAACATTGGAAATGGACTGAATTCAGGAGCTAATAATCCTCACAATCGGAATGATTCGGATTCACAGCAGCCTATTCCCATGATGCCCAATCATTCTAGAACAGGAGGCTGGTTCAATGGTCTCCTAGGATGTCTTCGACCTGTATGGACGATTATAGGCAAAGCAACAACAAATGATCTCAAACATCAACAGTCGGGTAAACTATTTTACACTTTATTGTACTTGTGGAAGTACAAATATAAAAGTCTTTTGAAATACTCATATGTTCACAAAATCTTAACTAATTTTCTGTGGTATTTGTTCTTGCAGGTGAAGAATGGGAAATTCCTTTTGAGCAAATTGGTGAATTGGAGTGGCTAGGTTCTGGAGCTCAAGGTGCAGTGTTCAAAGGCAGGCTACGAAATGAATGGGTAGCTGTCAAAAAAGTTCGAGATCTCAAAGAGACTGATATAAAACATTTGAGGAAACTCAATAACCCAAATATCATACAGTTTAAGTAAGTTTTTGGTTCTTACCATTAATACTTAATTTGTAAATGTTTCAAGGGAAATTATTATTAACCATATCAATGGTATTATATGTAGTAGTGGCTGGCTAGTGATGTATGTTAGCTAATCTAATACTTTTAAATCCGACTTTACAGAGGTGTGTGTACTCAGGCTCCATGTTATTGCATTATCATGGAGTACTGTCCCATGGGAACACTGTATGGTCTTATTCAGCGAGGGGATGAAGTTCCACCCAAAAGATTGGTCGACTGGTCTCGACATATTGCCAGTGGAATGCACTATTTACATTCTCAAAAAATCATTCACAGAGATCTCAAGAGTCCAAAGTAAGTCCTTGATTACCTTGAGTTTAACTTAACAGTTTTAGAAATCTTCTTTTCTGTTTAAACGATATTGATGTTCTACAATGCCTTTTTGATTTCAGTGTACTGATTGGTGCCAACGAAATAGCAAAAATTAGCGATTTCGGTACTTGTCGTCAGTGGAATGAGATTAGTACAAGGATGAGTTTTGCTGGAACAGTGGCTTGGATGGCACCAGAAATTATCCGCAACGAAGCTTGTTCCGAAAAGGTTGATATATGGTTAGTACATTACTGATTATTTTGCCGCTTCAGATTAAATTATAATTCTTTGTGATTAAATACTTGAAATAAGAAAATGTATTTATTTTCTTAAATACTGTTTCCTTCAAAGACCCACTTAGGAGAGAAAGAAACTTTATTTCACTGACACCACTTTGGTGTTTGCCTTTCGACACAGTAACACAATTCCATGATTTATACATAAAAATGATTATGCTTGTTAAATTATTTCATTAATAATTATTATTATAACAATGATTATAAGCTATTTTCACTGATCCACGAATAGTATAATAAAAAAAATAAGGATGACACTTTTCTATGTTTCAAACATTTAACAATTTGTAGTATTATTTTGCTTATTGATCTAATTTAATGTTTGCAGGTCTTTCGGAGTTGTGCTGTGGGAACTTCTCACATGTGAAACCCCGTACAAAGATGTCGATTCATCGGCTATTATGTGGGGCGTTGGCAACAATTCCCTTCATCTTCCTTTACCGGCTTCCTGTCCAGAGGTAACACTACAAACTTTACAACCTTGAACACCTGAATAGCTCTAATGCGTGTACTTATAACATTTTACTTACTACAATTTCTTTGTTGGTTTCCCCAGGGCTTCAAATTGCTCATAAAACAATGTCTAAGTGCTAAACCTCGGAATCGCCCATCGTTTAAGCATATTTTACTTCATCTGGAAATAGCCAGCGATGAAGTATTAGCAACACCACCTGATCAGTACATTCGAATGCAGGTAATAAAACTTGCTCGATTCTTTCAAATTATATAGGCAACCTTGTGTCCGATGTTTTAAGTATCTGTGTTGTACTGTGTTTCTTGACAAGTGAAGCTTCTCAGAAACACGTCTTTTTGTATTTTTAATTCTTGTATTTGGGGATATTGCAATGGAATGTGGAATTTTTTGTTAAAGAATAAATGGAAGGAAGAGTTGAGAGAGCAATTAACTAAAGCCAAGACGAAGCGTTCTCATTCCAAGACTGAAGATGCTGTAATCCGAAAAAGGAAAGAGGAGCTTCGTCACGCTCAAGACATTCGTGAACACTACGTCAAAAAGTTGGAGAAAACAAATAATTTATACTTGGAGCTTAGTGCCTTCCTTACTCAGCTGGATACTCGTGAAAAGGATTTAACGAAGTAAGTTCAAGTTGTCACTAAACAGTTACAATATAGGAGAAAAGTGGAGTTAAAATATTAACCTGACAGAACAAATGTTCAGACTTTCACTTGTGTTTTCTAAAATTTATGTATATTTTATTCTTGTAAAGTTGTTAATTATGCATTACATTATTTTTCCAGACGGGAACAACAAGTTGGAATTCAAACTCCAAAGTACAAACGGCGTTTCAAACCACTGTTTAAGGCAGCTAATAACGAAAAAGTCGGTCATAAAAAACGAACAGCAATTCTCATGACGGTACCTTCGGATCATAAAAGCGACTCGACTACTCCAACCTCTCCCGACAAAGTCCTAGGAATCTCCTTTGTAAGTATTTTGCATAATTTGTTTGTACCTGCGATGTTCAAAAATCTCTGGGGTATGAACAATTTTATTTTCTAATCACTAATCAGGATACTCAAGAAGCTGATACCAACGTAGACGATTGTGACGGAGGAAGAAGAAACCTTTATACTGAACTGAATTCATCACAAAGACCCCAATCCGTGGTAAGGGAACACGAGTGCACTGCATCTAAGTCTTGCTTGACTTTATCTATAGAGTCCAAGAATCGACCTCGCAAATTCCGACATAAGCGCTCAAAAAGCCATGAAAATTATGCGAAAATTGAATCACCTAGGCATAGTCCACATGTCGAAAAGGTAGACAATTTATATATAATTTTTGGCTATTTGTATGCGCTGTGTTTAACAATGTTCAATATGTGCCAGATAAGTGGTCATTCAGTATGTATAATTATTTCTTTCAGGCGTCTACTCCGTTAAGTGAACGTTGTTGTCAGTTAGTTAGCACTGAAGTTCAAACGGACGAGTGTGGATTATTGGAAACATTAAAAATTGGAATTCCTCGTCATTTACATTTGAACCTTCCTACTTCTCCCACAATATATCATCAAAATGAAGATTCAAAGGTCACGGACATGTCTTTGGGCTCAGAAGGTAGTAGCAACAAAACTCCAGGATTCGATGGATATCATAAACACAAATCATTCGTGAACGAAACACTTGAAGAAGAAGACGTTACTCATATCCCCATAGTAATGAAACGCTCGGTTTCTAGTACATTGGACGAAGAGGAAGATGATGATGATCTAGGTGATGATGATTGTGAATCAAGATTGGGTGGGA
This sequence comes from Lipothrix lubbocki, assembly GCA_034696945.1. NCBI lineage: Eukaryota > Metazoa > Arthropoda > Collembola > Symphypleona > Sminthuridae > Lipothrix > Lipothrix lubbocki. Next base: position 46,980 of record JAQGAK010000240.1, read on the forward strand.
GAAAATCAAAGAATAATAACAATGACTATCAGAATGAAAGCAGCGATGATAATCTTTTGGAAAGTTTGGATCGTAAAGTATGCCAACTTTGGAATGGTGGAAAAAATGGAAATTCGGGTAGGAGACGTCCGACGCATGGATGTTGTCATTGTCACTGCCATTGTTCTTCGTGCCATTATACACCCAGAGAAATATCCAATAGGAATTCCTTAAGCCTGAGTCGTAAGGACTCACATCTCACAGAAGAAGACGAGGATGAAGAAGACGGTCCAGAAGAGCGGAAGCCCCCAGAGGGTACTGAAGATGTTTTAGGTCACAATTTTGATGGGCGCACTGAAAGCAATGAAACCCTAGATTCTCGCGGCACTTCCAGCAGGGAAGATCTCAACGACTTCGGAGATGGTTTTGACACTTACTCAGATGATGAAGATGTAGATGAAAGGATCGATAAAAACTACTTCGTGATCAAGAGGCGTTGGTACGTAAAATTTCTGTTTGCTCCTTATTGCTTTTAAATATGTATGGAATCGTCGCATTTCATTTTCTATTTTTATGTTTGAAACAGTATGATGCGGAAACCAATTCCACCACGTAGAGGTCGCCTTCTTACCCATCCTCAGGCTAGTCGTCTTCCCCTACGGCGTTCCGGCTCAACTTTTAGTTCTGAAGACGATCTTGGTCAATCGGTAGTCAGGGAAACATCCCTGGGACATTCTTCGAGCCATATCTCCACACAGGTGGAAATCACAACTTCGTTAGAAGACACTCAAGGAACCACTAGAGTAAATGTGTAGAGCCCGCTTTGAATTGTTGCTGTAAACTAATTTATACTTGTAATACTATAGATTAAACAAATTAATACTCAAGATGTGAGTGAGCCTCTCGAAACTATAGTAGCTATATGTATTAAAAGGGACGGAATAATAGCATTATTCCAACTACGTATGCACGATGTTTTGAGACCCTTTAGCCTTCAAGGTAAGGCAGTTTCACCTGATAAGGAGTTTGTCCAGAGATACTTAAAAGTTAAAATTATGTTAATTTATTACTGTGAATTCGATACGAAGTTATCGCTTTTGATCGTAAATCATTCCATGTTAGGGTACTTGTAAAATAGAAAGCGCAAAACATACAGACTTTATGAAATAGTCGAAACTGAAAATTTAGTACGAAATTGTGGATAGGCGTAAGTATTCACATAGGAATGTATTACGTAGGAGTGTTTAATACCTTGAACGAATTATTTGCAATATTTAATTTCGTAATATGTAAGTACAATATTATTTGTAACTGAATAGAGACAAAAGACTCGTTGATAAAAAAGTCGAATTCGAGCTATTTTATTAGGGCGTATGCAGCATTATGGCTAGTATACATTATCGTATTTTTAACGTTTATGCTTGCGTGTAAAAAATATTGCTCGAGAATTTATTCTATGTAGTGGTTTAGCAAAATCATTGCTATCATTATTGGTTTGTAAAGAAATATTTTTAATTCGACACAAGCCAGATTTACCGCATATGCAGATGTAATATCAAAATTCTTACAGTAACCTGTACTCTGAGTATAGTGGCGCTTATACAGTTTATATATTGTTGTATATAACATGCCACAGACACACATGGAGAATTCATGAGTGCTCTGAAAAAAAAATATGTCAGCTAAATAGTGCAGTATATTGCTTCACAGTTTAAATAATGTATGTAATTTAAATATTTTTTGGATTTTCTTCATGTTTCGACTTTCGTTGATTTTTTGTAGTTTATTGCAATAATATCAAACATTTTACCTCATCGTTCAATTCAAAACAAATTACATATTTATTGCATTATCTTTATGACAGTTATTATTTGTACAAATGTGACATAGTACATAGCCTTGTATTATGATTCCTGCGTGTTTTTAGTGTTACATGTTTCAATTGAAGAAATTGAGCAATTATGTATTACTGATGGCGTACTGCCAAATTTCTACAAAGAGAAATAACCTTGTTGGAATATTTGATGGCAAATTGTGAATTGTCCGAATGTTCTAATTCTTGGGTTTGTTATCATTGATTGTACCTTCATATTCAATGATTATTTCAAATACAACTGACGAAGTAATAAACTGATTTGAAAGAATTTCAAAGTAAAAAGATGCAACGCAGCAATTTATTTCTTCACCTAAGCCTAATTGAACCTTCAGTGGTGATTTTTATTTTTATTTGACCTCACATATGAACAGGAATGCAATGCCATTACAATATAATATGAATATTTAAAAAGCCTTGTGGTGATAGCTGGATCATTTCCATCTTCCAGTTCTAATGACATGAAAATGGAGGCACGTCATAATATTGGACGGACAAGCTAACGCTTTAATTCCTTTTTGGTGGAACAGAGCTACATTTACAGATATTAGTGAATACAGAGTTTGGCAAAGCTTTAGCTTTTTTACAAGTTTACAAAAAGATGGACTACACATATATGTATTTAAACCTCATACTTGACAATTAAATCTTTCAAGTGTGTGGAAATACATACAAACCTTAAGGCAAATATACACTTTGACTTTATACATTTATCATGATTAAAAAGCATTTCATTCAATTGTAGGACATTCCAAAATTTAACAAATAGAGAAATGAAGAATGCATGCAATTTAAGTAGGTATGAATCCTTACGTATGCTATAGCAAATGAGCTCTTGAACCATAAAGTCCCATAAAGATTAATTACATCCATACATATTTAACTGTACGGTTGAATCTGTGAGCCATTGTTTTGTAATCAGGCAAGATTTCTACCAGTCAACCATACAGATATTATTTTGTGTGTTGATAGAAATTGAACGATAAATAAACTTTTATTTCAGTTATTGGCTACACGAGAATAACCACTTAATTATTAATGCCACCACCTTATTATCATCGCGTTCGCCATGTTTAAATCCTTTTAGTCGTTGTTGGTTGATGAAATTTTTGTATATGCTCAGTACAGTACATTTCACTAAATTTAAAGAATATTTTTAATAAATTGTCTACTGAAAAACTTACAAAATAAATCAATTACTTTGAGTACATACAAAAAACAAAATTGGGTCTAAGAGCCTGCTGTTTCTCTTTACTATGTATGAATAGTAACAGCCAACAAAATAATAAATTCTCGCTAGTACACTTATAGTAGAAAGCAAATCAGCAACGGAAATTACATTACCCGCATCAATCACGTCATTTCTTCCTTACGTCGCAGTAATTATATGTATAGATATAGATATACAAAACATTATACTGTTAAAATTGTAGTGTTGTAATAATTATAAAGCACTAGAGTGTTAAGTAAATAGTCATTACATTAAAATTTTTCTTAAAATACAGCTACTTAAAATTTAATGGCATCGATGGAAGGCGTGATTTCTAATCGGTTACTCCGAAAAGATAGTCGTTGTGCAATCATCAGTTAATACTTGAACTATTCAAGAAGACTCCGATTTTGTAACCCATAGAAGTAGTTTTAATAAAATATGAAAAATTGTTACCTTTTACACTATGCAATAGCCATCCTAATAATAAGTGATACATATAAGAATAGAATTAGGACTCCGGAACTTTAGAATATCGCTGAGTGAAGTTTTGAAGTAACATTTGGTGAAAAAAGTAGCAAGTATAATACCCAAAGGTAAGACTACTTATTATTATGAATTATTCAAGGCTTAGTCAAATTGAAACCCACTACTGTGTAGAAACCTGAGAAGAAACAAACCACATGTAAACTACAAGTGCATTTTAGCACACACACACGGGTTCGTCGCCTTACATATTTTCTTAGCAGTAGCAGTTCCTATGTCATGACCAAAGTTTCGATGTTTGCAACATATGTATCCATTCATATTATTAGTAATTGTATACAATCTATAATTAGCACCTTTGATCTATATAAAAATGAAGCCAACAATGGCTATCGTCAAAATTACCAGGTAAAAACTAGCTGTCTGATTTACAACACTGCTTAATTTTATCTTTAAGCTGGTAGTAGGTCAAAATCATCCGAGACATGAACCATTGGAACTTGTATGTCATCAATGCTGGGAGCAGCTTTAGGTTCACAAAGACCGACTTCCTTTAACTTCCATTCCCAGTCCATTTTTTGAACTGCATGCAAGGATTCCGCTTCATTGTGATGTCTCAAGAGCATAGATTCCTACGATACGTTAAAATAAACATGTTTAGCGAGTTGAAACTTGAAACGACAACAAATAGAATGTTACTACCCTATACACACATTAAGAGTGTGCAATTATTATTACTTTAATTCTATCCCATTTATCGTCCACATCTTGTAACCAGCTCAGGAATAATCTTCCATTGTACCTCGACCTCGCGTTGCGGTCCTTCTCCTCTTGCTCGGGAGTTAGCAGGTTGTACACCTGAAAAGGATGAAAAGTTAATTCCAAGATATAAGTACATGTCAGCTCAGAGAGATAAAAGTAAGCATTCAAGTTCGCAGAGATAAATTATTTCATTTATTAAATATTCTTATAAACATCTTTAAGTACCTCTTGGTCCTTCAGTATTGTACAGACTGAAAATGGAAGAGCTTGATTTGAAAGAGCTCTTGCAGCTCGACCGTGGACACGTAAAATTTCTTGTTCCACTGACAAAACCAGCTTCTCTTTCTCGACCAAATGTTGAATTCTGAGTTTATGTCGTTCTTTTTCTTGCTCGATAAACATTTCTTTCATTTGAGCAGATAAATTTGTTGGCGCATTCAACAACGGAATAGCTACTCGGGATTTATCATTACTGGCCAGCACATAAGTTCCCCGATTCATTAGATAGTCCTTGAATCCTTGAGGTGGTTTCGGAGTAACTGGGAATAAGTTTTTACGCCTACGTTCGATCTGCGGGCACAAAAAGACTTTTATAACAACCAATATACGACGATTTCATTATTTTACTTATGCATGTTGCAGTGAAAACATACCTGTTTACGAATATTCAAATACATCTCAAAACAGTTCAAAATAGGCTGTTCGTGGGCCTGATTGGATGACTGGCTTTGTACAGCATCATTAATTTCTCCGGAAGTACTGCTAGAACTTGAATTAGCAGGAGTGACTTCCTTAACTTTGATTTTTCTTTTTCGAGGATGAACATCCACGTTGGCGTTCTCGGCCGCTTCTAATTTTTCTTGAATTTCTTGCTGTTTAGCCTGAATAAAAAAGCAAATTTGATTTGATTTAGTCATTCAAGTACATACACGATACCACTGCCATTGATTCGTGGTTATACTTATACATAAGAAGCTTTTGGCATTGAAGATAGTTGAAATGTAAATTGTAACAAAATAACACGACACAAACTTAGTCCTACACATTAAATACATCACAATAATCTAGTACAGATTGAATTTCACCATAATTTATCCTAGTTTCAAAATTTAATTGTGATTAAATAGGGTACAGTTAAATTGAACCATCTAGTTATTTGTTCTCATATATAAGGAACTTACTTCTAGTAGCCTTATTCTTACTAAAACTGAGATTAAGAATAAATCGAAACCTGGGGAATTTAATGTCTTACCAAATGACAAACTATTCACTTTAAGTCTACTTTTGACTGGAACTAGTTTTAATTCATTAATAATAATGTGATAATTTGATCATTAACTACAAATATTACTTTTTTCTTCTCTTTGATAATTGGGAATGAGAATAATAATTGGGTATACAATTAATATTATATATTGGCAAAAAAAATTATTTTACATAAACAACTGGGATTAACGTCATCTAATCTGATAACCCACAATCGCCCAATTAAAATAAATGGGCGATTACGAGTTATGTTATAGGTTACATCCCAATTACTTATTTGGGCGTTGTGGCGTATTTCAAATGTTTAATCCCATTTAAAGAAATTGGGCGATTGTGGGTTACCTATGTCAAAGTGTTAATCCCAATAGTAGTATTTGATTGATTTTAAAATGTACCAGTCAGCATTTTCAGACTTGTTCGGAAAATCAAAAACGTTAACACTTTATCTGACCTCGAATTAATCAAAAACTAGTAGTTTGCATTCAAATAACCCCAGTTATGCGCAAAATTTATTTTTCAACAATGCTCATGTATTTAAATGGGAGCCGTATAGGTCCTGGAAGAGGGTTCCACGATTTTCATCATTGTGGCAAAATACTATTCAGCCGATTTTTGTAAATAAGGACGCAAATGAGAGGAAATTAAATTGTCTAGAGTAAACTTTTTTTGATTTTGAAAAACTCGTATTCCTTGCTGTGGATATATCCAATTTAGACCTCAAAAATTAGCTTCTTTAGCTCTACAAGGTAAAAAAGCGACCAAACAAGTATGGCATATTTGTTTTCGTATTCAACACAAAAAGTTACCCGAATGTCGATAAACGAATAATTTTTATTGTGCATAGGGTTGGCTATACGAAATTTTAAAGGTGCTAAAAATTGATCCTCTCAATGTCAACTTTTCCATGTTATGTTTTGGTAAAAAAATTAATATTTGGATTTTGAGTATATGGTTTACAATGACAAGGTTGCGATAAAAATGGATTTGTGGTATTTAGATCGACTGAAAGCAAATCATAGGTCAATTTTTAACAATTGGGCCCAGTAGAATAGATAAATTGCCAGGCCAGTTTTAACCTTAAACCATATACTCAAAATGACGCGCAGAATCCAAATATTAAACTTGTTTTACCAAAACATAACACGGAAAAAGTTGATATTGAGGGGATCAGTTTTTACCAACTTTATAATTTCGTATGGCCAACCCTATGTACAGTAAAAATTATTCGTTTAGCGACATTCGGGTAACTTTTTGTGCTGAATACGAAAGCAAATATGCTATACTTGTTTGGTCGCTTTTGTACCTTGTAGAACTAAAAAAGGCTAATTTTTGAGGTCTAAATTGCATATATCCACAGAAAGGAATACGAGTTTTTCAAAATCAAAAATAGTTTACTCTAGATAATTTAATTTCCTCTCATTTGCGTCCTTATTTACAACCAAGGCTGAATAATATTGCCAGAATGTTCAAATCCGTGGAACCCTCTTCCAGGACCTTTAGAGCTCTATTTAAATACATGGGCATTGTTGAGAAATAAATTTTGGGCATAACTGGGGTTATTTGAATGCAAACTACTAGTTTTTGATTAATTCGAGGCCAGAAAAAGTATTAACGTTTTTGATTTTCCGGAAAAGTCTGAAATTATTGAGTACAGTGTTTGTACCAATCATTCCCCTGCAAGTTGGGGTTGGGGAAAATCATAAATTTTTGAAGTTTTTTATTTTGGTCCGAATTAAAAGAATTTTATTAAACGGGGTTTAACATGCAAATTTTTAACTGCCAAACATATCAGCAAACAATTTTTCGGATTAACAGGTAAGGCAAAGTGATTTTACTAATTGCTATACTTATATACTTTATTACATATACCTTTGGCAGTTAAAAGTTTTACATGTTATAACCCGTTTAAAAAATCATTCTTTTAATTTGAGCCAAAATAAAAAACTTCAAAAATTTATGATTTCCCCCAAATCCAATTTGCAGGGAAATGATTGGTACAAACACTACTGGTGATACATAATGTTTTTATACTTGAGTCCACACTCCATTCTTCTCTATTAAGGGGAATTCAAGATCAAACATTGAGATGTGCATAGCAAATAAACACTGATGATGCATAATGTTTCAAAGTATGAAAAAATCCAGCAAAAATGGAAAAGGAGAGTTTTTACAAAAAGTATTGAATCCGTATGCCTAATCAGTTGTTAGTGCACTAACCAAGTACAGGATATACAAAATATTGTAGCGTCAAAGGCGTCTTCGCATGTTTAGTGTTATTACACGTTACTTGTTGGGGATTCAACCTTTAGCATAATCATAATCGCCCAATTACTTCACATGCGATTCAACCGTTCACTTAACCCACAATTGCCCCTTCTTTGTGTATACTCCAGTACAACACCCCAATTACCAAAAGCCATTCTTTCATTGTCCTTTAAATTTCTAACTTTTTCTTCAATACAACTGAAGCTAATAAATCGCCACTTACATGGAATGAAGTATCTGGAGGGGGTTGATTAGCAATATCTTGCTGAGTAGGTGATGGGCAATTGCTATTTTTTGGTGAATTTCCATTGCCAGGACCAGAAGGCGAGCTAGGAGTTCCACCAGATGAAGAAGATGCACTGTTTGAACTTCCGCCAGCATTGCCACCACCACCAACATTATGATGTGCCATTCTATGGGAACTTCTTGTCACACGTTGTGGTTTTTCTTTCTCCTTGTCATCCTGAAAGCTTCCAGTACTACTATTGCTCCCTCCACTGACGGATAACAGGCCACCAGACGGTAACAATGACGACGGCCCAAGTGATCCATAGCATGTGCTTCCTTTTAAGCCAATAGATTCCTTCATACGATCATCTTTCACTGATAATAAATGACAGGCTGATACATTACTCAAAGAATCTTTGCTAATAGTTGACGGTTTATCTTTGTCACGATCGGAGACACCAAGTACAATTGAATTTATACTGGATGAGGTGGTAGCAACAGCAGGCCCGATGGGTGTAGACTTTTCACTAACCGATTGTGTAGTTAGTGCCGCTGACGTTACGGGAGTTCCAGATAACGTGGAAGATGCATATGATACGCTTGTCGTCATTCCTGTTGCAGCAGTAGAAAGAGTGGAGGAACTCACAGAAGCAATACTGTACGTCGGTGCGTTGCTTCCGACATTTGTTTCAGACTGGGATGTTGATGTGGGCACTGTTGTTGCAGAGGGTTGTTCTGTGCTGGTGATATCTTGCGGAGCTGGGGCACTTGATGTCGATGAAGTAGACATTGAGACATTAGTTGTAGGCGGATTAGTGATGCTCCCTGACGGAAACTGTCCTGCAGTCTGATTAGAGTTTGAGAGTGGGGAGGCTTCGACGGGACTAGAACTTCCACTGTTACTACTTGCAGTTGGTACAGAACTAACCCCGGGTAAGGCAGTACTTGTGACAGGATTTACATTTGTCGAGCTAGAATTATCTGTTGTGGAGGAGACTACGTAAGGAAAACCTGAACTTGCAGCGTGTTGACTTATACTGGTATTGTCTGATTCAGACGAATTTCCACCAGTGTTACCACTTGATCCTACACAATGGCCAGCATTTAAATTTCCATGAGCATGAGCTTGTAACACAATTTTAATTGGTGGCACTTTCGGACAGCCATTTCCTGCATTTCCAGATGATCCTGAACTACTTCCAGGAAGTATCGAAGTAGACGAACCGGTTTCTGTCTGTTTAACTCGGCTTCCCACAAACACAGCCGCACTCTCTTCAGTTGAATTTGACGAACTCTCTGAGGTATCCATAGGCTGAGATGGGCCTTCCCATGAGGTACTAATTCCAGTAGTAGTGCTTGTTGTGCTCGAAGAACTACCGTCAGGCTTGATGCTGGTAGCATCCGGACCAGTACCTGGAGTAAGGCTCCCCCCGGAACTAGCCGGAGATCCAACTGAACCAGTTGATGCGGAAGGCTTCTCAGAACCCTTCACTGCAGACGTGCTTGAAAGAGACGAAGATACAGAGGGCTTCCCTTGCTTACTTCCAATTGTAGTGCGTGCACCTCTAGCAGAATTAGATGAAGTGGAAGCAGTATTTGTGCCAGGGTTACTTGAACCACTGGCTGCTGGACTATCTGCACTTTCTGTTTTTTGCTCTTTTCTCATTTTCTTTCGTTTCGGATCTCCACTGCTGTCAGAATCTGGGTTATCAGGAACCGCTGGAGTATTTTGACTAACACTTGTTGGAATCGAATCGGACGGCGGTCTCTTCATTCCCGCAATGCTTGATGACAGAGTAATAGTGCTTGACGAATTACCAACTGTCAGAGCGGCTGTTGTCACGACTGGGGTTGGGGTTACTTTTCCACTAACTAATGTTACAGTTGGATTACTTTCGGGATCTTTGAAATTAGGGGTCGTAGATGGTGGAGACTCTACCTTAGTCTCTGAAACAGGAGATGATATGCCAGTTAATGGTCTTGAACTACAAATCGGACCGGAAGAATTCGTCACGGCATCTTGCGACAACGACGATTGCGGACTCTGATTTCTTTTGGGTGGAGTTGGTGTTCGCACTGGAGTTCTGCCGGCGCTAGAGTTGCTTGATCCTACTAAAGATCCAGGTCCGGCTGGTGTTGATGATGTTAAGGATGATGATGTTTGCGATAAAGGTCGCTCCTGTTGTGAAGATTTCTGTGAATCTGGATGTGAATCTGAACGAGATGGTGGAGAATCTGTGCTCTCTCCTGATTTTGATGAAGCATCCATAATTATTTCATAAACATCTGCAATGATTTTTTTACAAAAACAAAATTATTATTCTAGGAAGTCTCATCAAAGTCTGAAAAAATGATAAGCTGTGAAGTATATGTATACAAAGAATTGTCAGTCAAACCAAATTGGATTTACAAAACAAACAAAAACAAAATAGCGATTAAAAATTATTGGATTTATTGTATATTTTGATTAATGTACGAATGTCTGAGTTACTGGCTTCCGAATATAATATTAATGACCCCAAAAACAGGATCGACAAAAACAACAGAAAGACAAGTCAGGACTCATGAGAAGCAAGCTTTTACAAAAAAGTTACGTAAGTTTAGCTGGGTTGCACTACAACCTACGACATGTATAATTCCATGCTCTATTTAACCGAATACAACACAATTTCAAACAATTTTCAGACCCAAAACAATTATAATTATTGATTTAGAAAAATCCTCCCACTATCATTCAGGTACTTTAAAACTGAGAAAGAAAACAGAAATTAACTAACCAGAAAATGTAAAACAGTAATAATCCGAGAATTCAATTGAATTCTACTTAAAGAGACGCAAATAGAACGCAACGACTGTAATTTCGTGTCGTAAAATAATATTTTCTAACGAAAAACGTCAGTACTTCCGACACTTTAAGGCTGATGAAAGATACAAGGCTATAAATTTCCAACGAGCGAACCAACTGGAACTGGTAGGTTAAAAATGTGCATGCATCTGTATAGAAGAGATCCAAAAGAAACGGTTATATAGGTAAGTATGTTTCCTTTTCGTCCGGCGATTCCACTGGATTAGAAATAACTGATTGTTTCCATGCAGCAATATTAGATTACAAGTTTATAAGTACGGACTCCACAAATACGATTCAACAACAAAAGTTTCTGAAAGGTTGTAGCTGCGATATGTATGCACAGAGTAGAGCTGGAACTTGATCTAAAAAGGCAAATGCATCAAAACGCTGTTTAGATTAGATGAGAAGTTATTAGAGGGATAGATTTAAAGCAAACCCGTTTGATAAGCATTGTAATTTACGTCTAACGTAAACAGAAATAGAAAACAATGGAAATGTTTACGTCCACCAGTTTCTAAATTACACATCTATACGTGTATAATATTAACATAATGTATAAAACGTACCAATATCGTTGTGAATGTTACTATTAAATTTACACAATAAACAACTAAACATGACAGCCAAAATAAATGTTTTCAAATATTTACAAAGGATGACGAAATTCTTGAAGATCATTAGATCATCCTAATTTATCATTGTTTGTACTAACCCGAACCCATACAACGAACCACTCCAACAGCAATATTCAACTTCGTTACTAAATTGATCATCTATCAATCAAATTTACTTACATGTCTACTGATTGCAAGTCTGTCTAATCAACTATAGTAATAATTGGTACTTAATTGGTACAGTAAAATACATTTTTAAAAGAAATTTACTACTTACATACAAGGAAATATTTTACATAGGGTCACGGGTCACTCGCTAGGACTATGAAACTTTCTGTTTGTTAAGGAAAGTGAGTAGTGAGTATAGAACAAGACCATATTTTTTAGTTTTTCCCATTTTTTGTTTCTAGCTAGATTTAGAGTACCAAAGGTGCTAAAATGAGCATGCATTCAATTAGGAAAAAGTAAGTATATTGTCCAAATCGAGCAATGCATGATGGCTCATTTTAAAAGTAATTAAAATACAATTCTAACAAGTCTACAATATCCGAAATCGAAGTTGCATGGCTGAAGTTATGAGATCAAATAACGACCAGGTAAATATACAAATTTAGTACATAATTTGCCATTATTTGATCATTACTTAAGCAATACATATCTTCGATTTCGGATATTGTAGACACTTGTATTTTAATTACCTTTAAAATAAACCATCGTGCATTGCTCAGTGACTAACGGTTTGGACAATATACTCCAAAAACTTACTTTTTCCTAATAAATGCATGCTCATTTTAGCACTTTTGGCACTTTACTTTACATTTGTATATCTAGTATCTAGCAAGAACCAAAAAAGTGGGGGGAAACTAAAAATATGATCATATTCTACTCACTTTCCTTAACAAACACACAAAGTTTCATAGTCCTCGCGAGTGACCCCATGTAAAATATTTTTTGTTAATTTTGTGCAATTTTCCCCAAGGATTTTTCAAAATAAAAAAACAGCCAATTTCGGGCAGACAATAATCATGCAAGTGCAGAAGAGAGAGAGAGAGAGAGACAAGTACAAAATCATGCCATGCAAGTGAGAAAAACGATGCACACTAAAATATTTTCAAGTGCATGCAAATTGCAAAAGCGACGGCGGTCATTCATTTACACAGTGTAAATTACACTATAGTATAGTAAATTATAGTACAACTGAAATATTCAGTGTACAGCAAAAATGATCTCCAAATAAAATAAATGTGTCGAAATGCTTTTAAACGACGAAGACAATAAATAAATTGTCAAAAGAAAAACAAATCATAAAAACATTAAAATATCAACTGCAGTTTCGGTTCGGTATAGAAAATAAAATTCAATCGATATTGATCCAAATGCGAGGAAATCAAAATCAGGTCAAAGACTCCATCATATGAATACATGGAAAATTCCAAAATCAAATGAAATGGGGTCAGAATGTCAGAATAACTGACGACAAAAATGCAAAAATAAGGATTAAAAAAAATAATATAATAGATAAATAAAAAGTAATAATAAATATATAATAAATACACAAAAAGTAAATAATAAAGTAGATACAATAATAATATTATTGAATTATCATTATAACTATTCAAAATTGATGGAAAAGTGGTAAAATAAATAATTACATATGTAATAATATTATCTAATTTTGTTGAATAAATTTGTAATTATTATTACAACAAAATCAAAAACAAAGAGCATTAATCAATCAAAGATTGAAGGGAGGTGTAACTGCCGAATTTAAAAACAAAACAATTTCAAGGAACAAAAGTGACGGTGGAGGGTATAGAGATTTGCCAAAATAATAAAATAAAAATATATTGTGGTATTAAAAAAATATTGATAAAAATATTGATGTTGGGATTACATGATTAAAATGAGTATTTAATTAATTATATAAATAAATTTACCATGATATCAACATTACTTCCGTACTGCGACGCGTCAGCTCCTGCATAGTGCATAGTGTTTTTTATATACATTACGAAACCAAGCCAACCAACGCAGTATTAGGACCAAAGAACCTCTGTGAAATATTTTACGGAGAGTGTGAGTGAGTGAATCCTTTTGGAGGAGCCTACACACACAACACCACGACGGATGAGAGTTCAAACCACAGAAAAACAATGTCGCTTTCGAAATTAGCAAATAAGACACGGCAATTACCACTACCTGAATTTCTCTGTCTCTTCAATCCGAGGTCAGGTCAGACGAAACTCAAGTGTCTCATCAATGGATTACTAGTTCCTTCGTGCTCAGGCGACTCGTCACGGTCAAGGACTACTTTCCTCCCAGGAGCAGGAGCTGATTCTTCCTATATTTCCTCCACTTTCAAAAGCAGCTTCGTCACCAGAACTTCCAATGGCTTCTCATCCAATAACCGCCACCTTCAAAATCATCTAAATCACATTGCAACCTACCCGCAGGTACTTCGCCTTTCAAATTCTAATTTAGAATTTTTATTCTGTCCCTTTCCAATTTCTAATCTATTTTTAATTTAACCTTTTTTACCTGGATTTTTTACTCAAACTACGATAACAACAACAGATGAATCATGTAAATATTTTTTAAATAAATGACAGCTGAATTTAATGGTTAAATTTAATGACTCAGATGATATTATTATTATTATTTTATAAATAATTCATATTATTAAAACTATTTTGATTTGACGCATTTAAAAAATTTATTTTTAATTTTATTTAACATTATTTTAATCCTAATTCATCAAACTTAAGCATAGTGGATGCTTTTAGTGAGAGAGAGAAATTTTATTTCACAATGAGTATACCAGTACGGTATTTGCCTCATGACGGAGTAAAAAAGTATTTTTACAAAGATATGTAATGCTTGTAACAATCTCAATAAATTCATGAATTAGTTGACATTCAACATTATACCAATAGATGTGCGTTCATGTGTAGAATAAAATTGTATAAATTAACTTTTGCTTGCAGTACCACCGGGAACTTATCAGAACTAGTCAGCAAATCAGCCGATTCCATACTTCTTTATTAAACCGACAGCAGGAAAATAAGCAGGATGAGGATAAAAAGGACAAGGATCCGAAGGATAATGACAAACTTAAGTCGATGATGTTCAAAGTGACCATATGGATGACCGTCGTATATGCGTAATTTTGTATATTTATTGCGTCATTCTGAACTTGAACATATGGGTTTGTTGATTTTGGGGTAGTATTAACAATTTAATACATGTATGCTGGATGTATGGGCATTTTATGTGTAAAATTTCTATGCAAAATGACTGTATGTAATGGCATTATTGTTTATTTTACAATAATTGATTTATTGTTGTCATTATTTGTAGTATATTTTTCCAAATTGTGGGGTAAAGCAATGATGTAGTTGATGTTTACTAGTGTCTACTTTCTGTGTGTGTTTTCTGTTCAGATGTGGAAATAATGCGTTACATTGCTCTTATATTTTATAATCTGCATTTACAGAATACTTTCATTTATTGCCCTCGCCCTGCCGAACTCCGAACAGCAAGAGGTACTGTCAGATGACCTTTGTTATTGTTTACATGGGAGTTTGTGATTATGTAAAATTACTGTAATGGTTGATTCACAGGGAATGAGATGGGTGTCCTGGAACGAATTCGTACATCATATGTTGGCAAAAGGGGAGGTAGAGGAGATTATAGCAAGACCGGATAGTGAGCTGGTCACAATCATTTTACACAAAGGAGCAGTTATTAAGAATCGTAAAGTGAGTCAGGACAATTCCATGTAGATTTTTGTTTCGATAAAAATAAATAGTTTTTCATTGTTGTTTTGTGTGTTGTATGGGATATTCAGGTTGAGAATAACACCTTTCATATGAGAATAGCGGATATTGACAAATTTGAGGCAAAATTGCGCGCGGCGGAGAATCGGCTAGGAATTCGCCCTGAGAATGGAGTTCCTGTTGTTTATGATAGAATGTCAGAATTTGGCAAGCTCTTCATTCCGTTGCTGATTGCCATGATGTTATTCCGACTATTTAGGAGCAAGTCATTCAAAAGTGCAATTAATCTAGATTCTTTTGTAAGTTGTTTACCTAAGTTATACTACCTATTTCACAAGACGATTTCAAGATATATACTTACATAGTAGGTATGAATAAATTATTATTTCAGATGCAAATGGGCAAAGCTAGATTCACTTTAGTGGATCCTAAGTCTCGTGGTAAAGGTGTGCGTTTTGAAGATGTGGCCGGCTTGAAAGAAGCAAAGCAAGAAGTTTTAGAATTTGTTGATTATTTGAAGAAACCTGAATTTTACAAAAGCTTGGGTGCTAAAGTAAGTGTTGTATTATTTTTTAGTCACGGTATATTCTAATTCTAAATAAAATGAATATAACTCTTGCAATCCATCATAGGTCCCTCGAGGTGCCTTACTTCTTGGACCTCCAGGCTGTGGTAAGACAATGCTCGCCAAAGCCGTTGCAACCGAAGCAGGCGTTCCATTTTTGTCAATGAACGGTTCTGAATTTATTGAAATGATCGGTGGCCTTGGGGCTGCCAGAGTTAGGTTGGTTTTTACTACTTTTGATTAAATGGTTTCATTATTTCCTGTGGCTATGTTCAAATTTTAAATACTAATTTATTTACAGAGATTTATTCAAAGAGGCCAAGAAACGAGTTCCATGTATCATTTATATCGATGAAATTGATGCCATCGGCCGTAAAAGGAGTGGTGCATCAGGAGGACAATCTGATGGATCCGGCGGAGAACTTGAACAAACATTAAATCAGCTTTTGGTTGAAATGGATGGCATGGCAACTAAAGAAGGTGTCTTGCTGCTTGCTTCCACAAATAGAGCGGATGTACTGGATAGGGTAATGAAGTCATAATTTACTATTGCTGCTGATAGATTTGCCAAAAAATTTATCATCACAAATTTGTCTTTAGGCTCTTCTTCGTCCAGGCCGTTTTGATCGCCATATTTTAATAGACTTACCTACATTGCAAGAAAGGATAGAAATTTTTGAGCAGCATTTAAAAAGTATACGCCTGGAATTCACTCCGCCAGCCTACTCGAGACGTATGGCGCAGCTCACCCCTGGGTTTAGTGGTAATTTATATCAATCATTTCATCTTGTATTAATCTTGTAGGGACCCCAGTTTGAAGTATCTGTTTTTTAATTAAGGAGCTGACATCGCAAATGTTTGTAATGAGGCTGCACTTTGCGCAGCTAGGAACATGAAAAAGTGCGTGGGTAAACAAGATTTAGAATACGCTGTTGAGCGTGTTGTAGGAGGAACTGAAAAGCGAACAAAGGTACTTGGAGTTTCTAATTATTGCATAATTATACCCGGTCAAGATGCTGATATTAAAGGGTTCATATTGTTTTCTAGGTTATGTCACCTCATGAACGTACAGTTGTTGCTTACCATGAATGCGGACATGCAATCGTAGCTTGGATGTTGGAAACTACAGATGCTCTGCTAAAAATTACAATTGTCCCAAGAACAAATCACGCCCTAGGGTTCGCATCCTATTTGCCGTCAGATCGAAAACTTCATTCACAAGATGAGGTGTGTTGTAAAAATTAAAAAGTGATACATATACATAGTATTGCTTAAATAATTACTGCAACAGGTATTTATGAACAAAATATTTATTTTTTAGTTATTTGAACGTATGTGCATGGCATTGGGAGGACGAGTAGCGGAATCTTTAACATTCAATAAAGTCACCACTGGGGCCCAAAATGATTTGGACAAAGTAACTAAAATGGCATATGCTCAAATTCGTCAATTGGGAATGAACAAAGCCGTGGGATTGGTATCCTTTGATGAACAAGAAACATCCACTGGAACCAAAAAACCATATAGCAAAAGATTATCGGCTTTAATGGATGATGAAGCCAGACGACTTGTAGCACATGCTTACAAAAAGACTGAAGAAGTTCTTATACAAAACAAAGACAACCTCGAGAAGGTACCATAAAATGAAAAAAACTTGTTTCTTAAAGATTTTAATAGCCAATACCATTACAAAGTTTTCGTTCGTTTTGTAGTTGGCCAATGAGTTACTTTTGAAAGAAACTCTCAACTACGACCAAGTTGAAGCAATTATTGGTCCACCTCCTTTTGGGAAAAAGCGGCTAATCGGCCCTGAAGAATTCGAAGCTGGTGTGAATGACCAAGCAGGAAATCCTCCAACGCCGTCTTCAGATTCTACAGAACAGCCTCGTTCCCAAACAGAGGATAATCCTCCTTTGCAGTAGGTTTAAAGAAATTAGACATGTTTAGAAACGAAATAAAGCTGATTGTATGGGTTATTTGTTCACTGTATTGCATCAGGATAGTAGTTAATGATGTCATCAGTGGCTACTATCTATGTAGTAAAGTGATTATGCAAGACGGCAGTGTTAGAAACGCCTCCACAATTGTGTCCTTTGTAGTTCCTAGCTCATGCAAGGTAGCTTTCATCGTGTCTGTAAACAAGGCTGTTACTTAAATGAATTAAATATTATTGTCGGAAACTGATAGTTTCCCGCTTGGTGCTGCATTCGTAATGCCATTGTTAACCGGTTTAGTATGTGTGAACTAGGAAAGCTGCTAAAATCAACTTTACTCCGAATTCGCTTCCGTTGGAGATGTGATGCTGCATTGGATTGCTGTTAACACACCATACACCGCTGTATGTTCTTGCTTTTACAAGGAGTGCAGACTACATTGACCAGTTGTGTTCTTGCATTTCACTTTTTAGTCAAGTGAGTACTTCAGTACCATTTATTGTTATGAACTATCAGTATGATGGATTGGTGAAAAATAAAAACAAGTACATTGTGTTAGTACGCACATTGTTAATGATTGTCGTTCGATATATTTTTCTGAATAATATGCATATTTCATTCCTTTTGAGTGTTTAAGGCCATTGGTATTGAAAATTCTACCTTCTTCTAGTTTTGTACTTATGTCTTAGCGTTTTAGGGACAAAGTAAAACAAAACAAAAGTTTGAAGGGAAGTATTAGGGGGAACAGTTGGCTGTACAGTGTACTCGAGCGACTCGGAAACAATTTATCCTGGAATGAATATGTCATTGTAACAGGAATGCAATTAAGGGTCTTTTACTTTCGACTTTACAGTGAAGTTTTTGTTGTGGTTCATTTCTTGACTTGTTGATTCACGTTGTTTTGTATTCTGACAACTATATAAACGAGCCCTGGGTAAATTCTAACCGGTCCATTCGATTGCTGAAGAAGGATACCTTGTGAACGACAATCGGGATCTTATGTTTTATGTACTCGTTCGTACCATATAAGTTTTATGCTTTTCATAATAATCTTTCTTTGTTCAACTTTCCGGAGGACGCACACATTCAAGTGCTTTCGTATACGCAGCTCTCGAACTCTATACCTTAAAACATCACTTGCAGGTAATGAACGGGTATGGCATAGAATGTAGTAAATTACTTATATGTGGGTAAGTATCCCCAGAGACCAGAGCCGCTCTATATATCATTGTTTGTGTATATACATAACTTTTGTGCATTTCTCTTCTCGGAATCTTGCCGCAGCCTCGGAATCCTACTGTCCTTGTTGTTCCTATGAATCCTTACCTACCACTGATGATTTCCAAGTGCTAATGTAAAAATGCAGTTTGTGTTGTTAAAGTATCTATAATCTATAGGTAATTACTGCATACGAAGGTCCTGTCTATAGGTTGTTGATGTACTCACCGGGTAGATGAAGACCATAAACTATTAGTGTCTGTGTGGTAGTGTGGTGTGCATATTTACATACGTGCAGGGCAGAGATCTTGTTTTTTGTGGATTTCCCCTTCATTGCCTTTATCCATCAATGGTCCGTGTAGTGGTGACCAGATAATTCTGAGATAGTCAGCAATGGAGATGCTTCATTGAGTGGAAATTCCATTTAAATGTCCTTTTCCTGTTTCCTCCTTAATCAGATATTTTTAGCGGGGCTAATTGGAGTATTTTTCCTCCTTTCACAAATTCTTGGTATGCATAAGTCTCCGATATGAATAATAGTATTTTCTTTGGAGTCGCTCGGAACGGTGTAATAACACGAAAAGTAGATGAAGTTTTCGAGTACGTACCTGGAGGCTATAAGCCTTTCTTGCTTTGAAGATGCTGCAGGTGCGTCAAGGACCGCTCGAGAAGAATGTCACGTTTAGTGTAGTGCGTCTTTACATGCCCATCTCCGTATATTGGTCTAAGCTTCACTGCTTAACTTTAACTTAAGAATAAGGATTACATGCATAACAAAACCTACGATTTTCCTTATCATTCTCCATGATCAGCCTCCAGTGTTTTTTCCCTTCCATTCACAGCCCAATGTATCATTACTTTCAGCAGTATGTACGTATAACGTTTCTCTTGCCCCGCAGCTTCGTAATAATAAACAACGTATAATTATAAAAATCACTACAAGAAGAATCAGCTTGTCACAGAATTATCCTACATGTCTTTCCTTCCCTCTAATGAATACCTGTGGTTCATTTTCATTGACAAGAGAGAATTTGAGTAATAATAATAATGCGCATTTATTCATTACCCCTTGAGTTAATTTGGGATGGCAGTACACATATAAGAGTATACAGTGCCGTCATGTTTCCCATTGTGCGGGCGGCAATCAGACCACGGTATATATATGACTTCTTTCATGTAAGTGTTTTTCCCTAATCGTAAGTTCTCTTTTCTTCAGGTATGGACCTGAACAACAACAAGAAATAGTACCCTGGGAACCGGCTCGACCCTGCCATGAAAACTTCTTCATCTGGTTTGTGTATACGCGGCGAAAAACGTCAAATGTATGAAAACATCAAGTGAGCCTTGCTCTTGCTCCTTAGCAAATAATTACAACTTACTTATATACTTTGGCTACAATTTGTCTACGATGAAAAATTGTAAGCCTTGCGTGCTAGCAACTGTATTATGTATTTACATTTAAGTTAACTACATAATGTTGAAAAAAACTATATGGAAATGACTTGTTTCTCTCTAATTTGATCATGTTCCTTTGTGAATGGTTAGCTCAGGAACATATGTCTTTTCTGTACATAAAGCCGAGGAACAACTCCTGGGGAGTTTTGCGTGCGGTATTTCCAAATAAGAAAATGGTATGGCAAGCAGGCAACCAAGTTTTGATTTGACGGTTTTCTTTTCATTTCCTGCAGCTAAAGTTTCCACTATGTTACTTACTGCTCTCGAGATGAAGGTATCAGGGACTAAGGGATGAGAGCGGAGAAAAAACCGAGAAGATTCACCTGCGTGCCATATTTTTATCTCCTGAGTTAATATTATAGGTTGTCCTTTGAGTAAACATGGAGTAAAGTGTAGGAGATGTTGATGTATTATAAGTAACTGTAGCAGTTTTACCAGGTTTCGAGGACCAAAGGACCCTCGAGCAGTATTCTTAAGGGGCTGGCTAGCTTGTAGGTTTACGGACTCACCTATGAGAATGCTATGGACTGCTAGTTTAAAGTATAAAAATGACTTGTGGAATGAATGTTAAGTCACTTTTATGTGGACCTTGTAAAAGTGGGGAAGCTTGGATTCATATACGAATGGTTTCCATCTAAGCTTTTGGAGAGGATTGCCAAGGTGCGGCCAGAGAGTGAATAGCAGCTACACCCAACGCAAATAGTTTTTCTTCGACCATCTTCATTTGAATCCTCAGGTGTGTAATATATATACAAGTCAAGTGTGTGTGTATGTGTCTGTATGTGGAGTGCTATATGGCTTGACTCTGTGGTCATCATACTTACACATCTTATACGATCCATACCTGTGAAATTCTTTTATTCAGGTGTGTTTCACTTCAAACTTACAGTCCTTTTCATTCTTCACAGTTCACACCGACTGCTAATTGTGAGTGCCTTTCAATATATTTTGACACGATTTTATCTGTATCCACAATACCTTCAACAGTTTTTTGGAAATATCTTTGTTTTCAGTATAGTGAATATCTTCATAAAAACTACTATACAGTGTTCAAAAGTTTCCTCTGTCTCAGGGCAACAAAGCCTGTATTGTGTTTGTCTTGGAGCTATACCCAAGTGCATACATTTAGCTTCTATATCCGTCCTACTCCATCAGAGGAACGTACCCAACTGTAATGTTTTACTGGGAAACACGGTCAAAGGTTAAAATTATCCAAGGAATTACTGCCACGTGGTGAAAGTTTAAAGGAAAAATCAAACAGTTTGATATTAATTTGTATGAATCGAACGTTTTTACTGCCACAAACAGGAAGAAACATTTTGCAGGAAAGGTGTCAAAGTGAGAATATACAAGTGATTTCATTTTCCCCCTCAACGACTTACTTGTTTCTGTCTATATAACGTTGCAGTTGTTATATATGCGGCATTTGGTTCAACTTATGCAGTTACCTTATCACGTTGTGTAATTTTTATCTGAACCTATATAATTCTTCTTACAAGGAACAAGTTCACCGAAGTCAGCACTGTAGAAGCAGAAAATTGTTAGCTTGGAAGCTAAATGACTAGTTGGTAGGACTGGACTGTCTGTTACTATTTTAACAGGTAATTGAACATGTTATACTTGTAGATGAAGCTTCCCAAAATTGATTCAGGATCGCATAAGTGTCTTGGAATGAATGATCCCGGAACGAATGGGAATTAGCTCTGGAACTTTAATTTCTTTATAGGAATGTGATATCCTGTTATAAAATCTAATATGTCTGCAAGTGACAATAATATGGCGCCATGCTGTCTAGTCAAATAATATTATTCCTTGTACCCTCTGTGTTACATACATATGTATGTAATAATGAACTGAAGGTTTTTATTTACAATTCAATTTGCCAAGTGGGCGTCGGAGGTGGTCGTAGCTTAGTACTGAAAATGAATGAATATTTTGTGCAAAGTCGTTGCGACTCATTCCTCCTTTCCTTTCCATTGAGTTGCTTACGTACAACAATTTACAATTAATTACATCCAATATAGATGCTCAAACTTATTAGGCATTACAGGTTTTTCGGGTTGAAAATGGTCAGATAATTTAATAATAACCTGGTTGACTGTATGTGTAAGGATTTATTTTTGAACCTTCTCATATCAAGTAACTTGATTCAAGTTACATTGTTTTTATTTTCATTAACATACTTGAATAATTGAAGTCAATATACAACAAATTGGTGACAAAATGCCCATTATTTCCTTCCATATTCAGCCCCGTCGATAAAAGTAGGATTGCTAAAGAAAATAATGTTTATTGTGTGTATACGACTGTATAACTTTGGATACGAAAAAGAAAGGAAGAACTCAAAATGAAATGAACGAAATAATTTCTTTAAAGGAAAAAAGCCCACGCTATACTTTAATTGAATCTAGTCATGGAAGACAAGGTAAAATATTGCACCACACGCAACGACAGGTTAGAAAATATTATTATGAGAAGCTAAATGTACACACTCATGTGAGAAAAGTTGAAGAAAAGGAGAAAATGCATAGGATTTGGTGTTGTAAGTTGTTTGTTATATTGTGATGATATGGTTGAGGTGCATTATGTATCTTCCATTTGATTCCTTGGATAGTATTTTAGTTGAATGCTCGCCCAGAGTTCCATACTTTTATTTGATGTTAGCTCATTAAATCGCATCTTCGCAATTTTACTTCATCTTCTTGACCTTGTATTCATGTAGGACTCAGGAGAAGACATTATTGTAGCATGCACACCTGCAGTCACGCAGTCAGTGCCATTCCATTTGCTACGAACCCGTAATTTTTTTCAATGAGAACCCAACTTATCCATACAATAGCTATGTACATGCTCATTTCTCACTCGTAAATGCGTTTCTAGGATTCTTGAACATTTCCTTCTGTATCATTAAATCACTTTGGGATTTGACGGGAACCGTGTGCTTAAAGTTGATAGACACTATAACATTCCGATTTAATTTCCCAGTGATCACTCCATATCATATCTACATAGTTTGTATTTGTATAGTTATACATGAAATTTGTACATGAAAATTGATTTGAAACCTTACATAAATTCAACAACTGAGTTTAGCAGTAATTAATAGCCATTTAAAATTTATTTTTTATAGGTTTCATCAATACCGGATTCCACAATGAGGGGTACGGCGCTCAAAATTGGAATGATTTGCAGTGCTGTCACTACAATTTTCCTACTTTTCAATACTATTGATTTAGTCAGCTCGTGTAATGAAGCCGTGTGTGCCAGTATAGTGTCAAAATGTACCCTTACACAGTCCTGTAAATGTGAACTAAGAAATTGTTCATGCTGTAAGCAATGCTTCGATTGTCTCAGCTATCTCTACAGCGAGTGTTGTTCTTGTGTCGGTAAGTCAAACGTTCCTTCTCTTCAACATTCCCATACATATACTTCATGCTCAACTTGTAAAAGTTGGAGAAACGTCACGTAAAATATAACGCCAAGTATATACGTTCAATATAAATTAAATGCATCTATAATAGATTGGCCAATAACACTGTGATTTCATTTTTATAGTTGGAGTAGTTAAGTATTAAGACATGCCTTAATTGCATGAATGACACTCAAAGATTTTGTGACACTAAAAAACGCTTATTGATGCTGTTGTTGTTGTGTGATATATGCCTATAGAGTTGTGTCCTAAGCCAAACGCAACATACCAGTTGATGATGCATAGTCAAGTGGGAGATCTGAAGGAGGAAATGCCGGACCTGTTCAACATCTTGACAGAAGAGAAAGATTTACAAGGCAGATGGTCAACGTTTACGTATCCCATCGATATTGATCAATCATGGTTCCAACCGCCTAAACCAGAGAGTCCATCTACGACTGTTTACAGTGAGTATTGACATTAAGTGATGCATGTATATGAGTTATTGTTTTCCTCCATGTTTGTATAGCAGGGGGTTGAAATGGATGGGAGATCAGTGGGAAATATATAAATCTAACCAGAGACAATAATAAGTTGTCTACCATCAAATCCAGTTTAAATAATGGTGTTGTATCTAATTTTATAGCCGTTGGCAAGATCGTTGTAGATCCCAACAAGGAGATCGTGACAGTGAATTGCACGGTTGCATACATGTCCCAATGCATGCCGATGAATAAATGTAAAAATTCCTGTCACTCCATGGGAGCTTCGTATTTCCGTTGGTTTCATGATGGCTGTTGTGAATGCATTGGGAAAACTTGCATCAACTACGGAATCAACGAGAGTCGGTGAGTTGAATTCCCTGTACCCTGTGCATGGTTTACCACATTGTATATGTGTAGTTCCCAACCTGTATACATGTGTAACTACTTTGTATTTCTCTCATGAGATGTTTATTTTACCAGATTTGATTAAAAAAATGTAAATATGACTGGTATCAAGTGTGTCTATGGCATGACAAAGTAATTTCCTTTTGCAGATGTTCAGCTTGCTCATTAGATGAGGAGGAGGAAGAAGAAGTTGTTGAAGCTGTGGAGCCGACGGAAGAAACTAATCCTGTAAGTAGTGATTCAGAAGATGGGAAGGAGACGGTGGAGTAGGCTCGTATAAATTTGTTATATATTATTATTATCTGTGTAATAATAATCATTACTCCTACACACGTTTTTACTCAAGCCACATAATGTATATCGTCTCCGTTAGTTTTCTATAGAGATAAAAACGAGAAATTATTATTACTATTGTTTTTTCAACAAACTATTTCTAAGATGAATATTTGTATCAATTTTATTGTTAATACACTACATAATATTATGTAACATGTCTATGCATATGGAGCAGTAGTGTTTGTAATGTACTTATATTATTTTAATATCAGACACAGGAGCGAGTTAAATGATGGAAGAGACTTTAAGAGAGAAGATTTTATGAAATAGCCTCCAATACACTAAGAATTATATTATATTATATGCCTTTATGTTCATACATACGTTAAAATATTTTGTGTCATATGAAATAACTGAGTGAATGTGAAAGACTGACTTTTTATCATTTAACATCCGGTGACTGACGGAGGAAAAGCAAAGAGGCTAATATTAATATGAAAAGATGCGTGAACCATACACTTTTTAGTGAGTTTCGTATTAATAGAAATAATACTTTTCAAATTATTTAATTTTACATTTTTATTCATTGTATTCAGGTCTGTATTACAATTTCTAATGCAGTTTATATAGACTCATAATACACTGTACATCACATTCTGAACTGTAATGTATTTAACTATACTGTAGGCTTCCATATTCAATTTTAATGAGCTCATTGTAGGTATTTCTTCAAGTGCTAAAACGTAACGGGGAGCAGACCTGATAGCAAATTTATATATTATATATAATAATTATATAATTATTAGTATACTTGTAATTACATATTTGCTTTTATATATTTACGAAAAGTGTATGATGTCATGATTCGACATGCCGTTGTAAAAATTGTTGTAAAAATATTATTATTGTTAGTATTATTGGCTGTGTGTACAAGTGATCAGGCTGGCGTAAATAGTTTCCTTCCTTCATTAATTTGTCGAGATTTAATTTTTTTGGCTTATTTTATCTATTATTTTAACACTCTCCTCCTTGCAATCGCCTTCACAGCGATGATTTCCTTGCATTTTTATTGTTACTGCTATACCTACGAGCGTATTAATTTTAACATTAGAAATACAATGTAAGTTTAGATTTATAGACTAAAAGTTGTTATTTCTACTTGAGAAATGTTGTACTATGCTTATTTTATTTTAAAAGAGATTAATATTCACTACAGGCTTTTACCGATATGCGTCATAAAAATTATTACTTTTGATTACATAGGTGTTAAGCTAATTTTGCGATGCAATCTATTTTAAAAATAAATATAATAAATATAAAAATAAATTTAATAACAAACAAATCAAGCCATTCTCAAGCTTGCATATTATGCTTTTGCTTAAAGATCGTTATGAAATTATGTGATCATATATACATGCCTAGTATACACATGTACATATAATGTACAGTTGGTTAGATTCCAAAGAGATTTCACTCAGCGAAGCCATAAAATGTCGATGAAATTGTGTGCTCTGTGAGTATCTCAGTAGAAATTATGGGAAAGACAAGCACACATGTATATTATGTACTATACCTATAGTAATAATAATTGTTAGTGCGAAGACTTAACAACATTTCCTCAGATACGAAGCAGTCCACCTTCGGCATTTAAAATTTTCTAAAATAATATTTGAATGTGTATACTATATCTTAAGTGTGACATAATCAAGTATTAAGAACTGTCTTAAGTAATGAAGCGAACTAAGTGCATTCCGTCCATTGTAAATTGATGTAAAGCAGAAAACACTTCAGAACATTTACTAAAGTTGCTAATTATTAAAGTAAAAAACTAAAATTGAATCATTCGTTTCAGTAATTTTCATTCATGCAGGTCTCATCTTTTGACAGCTTTACGTCTATACTCTGTGCGTTAAAAGTGTTTATGCTTGATCATTAATTAAAATTGTTTAGGCTAAATCCAAGTAATTTACCAACACTCGAAAATGCTCATGTGCCGGAATTGAAGCTTCACAGCTTCGGGGACACACGAAGGAATTGATAACCAACTTTTTATTACACATACACAATATCCATATGTACATATATGTATAATGCTCTATATGTAGATAATGAGTGAATAACCACCAGAAGCTATTCTCACTCACAGCATATTTGTGATTTCCCATTCAACATTTGCATGAACATCGCAAATCAATCCCAGCAAGTAAATTGGATTTATAATTTACTTGTGATGGTAACAGAAAAATTTATATGAAATTACTTCTAAATAAATTAAATGCACTACCGGAGCAATTAAGAGTGAAATTGTCTACATGCATTTAGTTCATTTGAGGGTTGCTAAACGTGTAAATTCTGAATACAAAAAATCAAAATACATACATATGTACCAGAATTTCTAACGTGTCTGCAAAACAATTTAATTTCAACCACTCTTTAAATTTAAACCTTTTCTAATCCCTGTAGACATTAGTCAACTTTAAAGTAATGCGTGTACTGTATCACACTCCGAAGTCATTACACGCAGAGCTAATAAGTAACTATATTGGAAATTAAAATCCTTACTGAAATCAACCTTCCTCTTATTACAATTTTACAAGTATTAACTGCATCCGTAACCGTATGCAATAAATAAAATAACTGTAGCATGTATACCTCATATACTTACACAACATTCATATATTATTCGAATGGTAAAGACAAGCACGCCTTCAACTTCAGATGTCTCAGGAGAGCCTACATATTACATCATTGAAATACTTGCTGTAACAACTGGGAACTGCTTTCTTTGTAAGTTTCCACTGTGTACATACTGCATACTTCCTTTGTCCTGCTGGCTTGCCATTGCCAGTGTATACTTAAATATTACGTATAAAAATGTATCCTTTCTTTCAAAATGTACAATCAA
Source organism: Lipothrix lubbocki (assembly GCA_034696945.1). NCBI lineage: Eukaryota > Metazoa > Arthropoda > Collembola > Symphypleona > Sminthuridae > Lipothrix > Lipothrix lubbocki. Next base: position 74,939 of record JAQGAK010000240.1, read on the forward strand.
TCTTTCTGAACTTACCCTGACTTTGCGATTCTTTGGGGGATTCAATTACAAGGATTTTCTAAGAGACGGTGGTATAGCATTTGAGAGAGTATCCTTATAATGAATATGACTCAACCCGTAAGGCGGTAATTAATCATTCTGATTATAAAAAGAGCCCGGGGATTCATGGATTCAATGATAATAAGCTCATATGCATCCGCTAACACATACCAATAATAATAAGCTCCGTAATGACCTACAGCTCTAAAACGATCAACACATAAAAGTATTAAGGAGGATTCCTGAAAAGTGCAATCATGTATTCAGTCTTGTGTAAAACTTTCCTATGCACACATCATACAACAACAACAGGCATTGATAGATTCTTTCCCAAAGGTTTCGGCAGCATTCCGCTGGGTTCGGTGGGACTACACTGTACACATATATAGAAAGCACATGTGTTGCTGGAGTGCGTTTACACAATCAACCCGGATCCCGGAAACTGGCTCGAAGGTGTACAGTCAGGTCTTGGAACAACTGCGGAACACCCGTACCCTTCCATTGTCCAAAACGTTTTTCCTTTGTTATTCTACTTTACGACGGGTTCATCATAACAAACATGACAACGATTTTTTCTACCCAGGTACATGCACAATTCAACTTTTTTTTTACCTCACACCACACCACGCTATAGCATGCATACCTGTACGCGGATATCTTTGTCAGGGAGATATAGTTACTAATAGGCCGTGTGAAATCCTATATACCTTCATGTCGTTCATAATTTAAAGGCTTCATGTTTATAGTCGTATATAGTTCAACTTTAAACTATTTTCAACGATTAAATTCACCACTGTCTCTATATATCCCGAAAATTAGTGACTTTATGTGCTCTGATTCACATGTCCGTGCAGCTGTATACACTGTCAATGGCACATGTGGCTTGTAGTGTAATACTCTGTACCTATATAGATACAGATAAATACAGAGTTCCAACGATATCATTTAAACGGATGGAGCATTGAGCAAAATGAAAAACTGACCTGTTGACAAAAGAAATATTGTGTAGTTCAAAAACAAACAAACAAACATCGAATGTCAGGTATTAGCGAGAATATTAATGTCAGGCAGAATGCCAATCCAGTATAAGCCCAGCCAAACAGACACTATATACATAGACGACATGAATATTCTGATCTTTGTAGCATATAATATTAACTATAGTTCTTATATCATACTAGTAAGTAGCTAGTTCTTGTATCATATTAGCTATAGTTCATATATCCTAGGATCCTATATAGCAGTAAGATTATATATTTACAATTAGTTCTACATAGTCCAGATTATCCTACAAATCTATTTTACACATATTTTAATTATTTCATACACACTTGTGGGTAAGTTGACAACAAGCATAATATTGTAAAAAAAATAATTCCGCACATCACATTGCTTCAAAGAAGCTCTGCAAAATCTTGGATTGCCCTTATTGACCTCCACTAAATAAAAATACTTAAATCTCTTATGCAATGTTGATCTTTCATACTGAATTATAGGTGAGTACTACACACTCTGTATATACTTCCAATAGCTTAAAAGCAGCAAAAAATGTTGACTGTACACAACTGTTGTTGACAGAAATCAAGACCAATATTAAAAATGAGCCTGTAAGTATTAAGTAATACATATACAAATGTCATTGCAAAATAATCCTTTATTGCACTGCATTGTAGAGATGCAGCTTATAAAATTTGCATTGCACCGCACCGTAAAGCATGCAGTTTTGCTTATATAACTTAAATAACTTAAACTTAAATACAACCAACCTAATACCTAAATAATCAAGTTAAATATAAGTTTTTAACTTCATATTTAATATAGTTTGGTATACTTCAGAGACGCTGTATTGTCGTAAGTAGCAATTATCCATGTGGACATTTATATAATGTTAGAAAAGTTAGATTGCAGAGGTTGAGGACTTGATAATGATGATGAGGCTATATATGAAATGTTAAATATGAAGTTGCACAGGTAAAATATACCTATATATAGGAAATTTATTGAAAGGTACAGAAATGATTTGTAGTACCTTTGAATTTTGGTTTGGTTTGGTTTGAGAAGAGTGCGTTTTAAAAAATGGAGACAAAGGATGAAGTAGAGACGTATAAAGAGATGGGGGAAGCCTATATAGATGTATGTGAAAGAGTGTAAATACGTGGAGAGGAAGAGCTGAAAGAGATGTTCTTGCATTTGGGAAATGGTAACTAGCGCCAAGGCCCAAACTCTTCCTATCTCTCGACTGCGCCATGAGAAGAGAATTTGATAAAAGCAAATAAGTTTGAAGTACTTACATAGTGAAATACTACAGATAAATAGTATGTACACTTTAATAGTTTAAGAGCCTTACACTGGGAATGGAGTGAGGTGGTAAATGGTTTGACAAGGAGCATAAATTTAATTGAGACGGGATAAAAAGAAGGACGGATTTCAAGTTCAATTTTGGAGGATTTAACAATCCTGAAGGAATTTCGAATGAGCTGGCGCAAGTGTGGGAACCCAGAGAATTCACCTCCGAATTTCAGTAAATCGTTGATCTCAATCTCATGATTTCGTCCCTCCCGACCCGACGAAGTCTGCCATCATATATACACAATATCTCATTATTAGAATTTATTATTTCTCTCTCCCGTTGTGGAACATCAAGTCCCGGACATCATCTGAGTTGAGTCAAGAGCCGGTTTTTAACTGAACTTCCACAAAATGAAATTTTAAACTGACAACTTGAGCTCAGCTGTACCTGAACCTGAATCGAGCCTTATCATCATATGTCATTTCACCCATAGTCAACAATTTTTGCACTATTTATCACGGCCTATCTTCATTACACACAAGAGTGTAGTTTAACTCATGACGTAAGTCGAATTTTTTATCTCCATTTATTAACCAACTTTCTTTCTTCAACTATATATTGATACCTCTCAAAATGACTCACTGTAGAACTGATTGATTGTGAGCTAAATTTACTTTTGATATAATTTGTAGTTGTATAGATCCTGTATACTTAGGCTGGGCTCCGTCTGACTCGGGTTGGTCGTCAAGTCTTTTGTTCGTAGCTGACATTGTCTTCACTTAATATTTTAATATTGAATCAGATATTTTCTATCACCTGAAGTATCTTCTATAACTGTTATAGAAGTCAAATCCAAATCTACCATGTCAGCCTCGACTAAATAAGACGATGACTGAATTATGAATTACCCGACGAAATTGTTCTGTTCAGGCTATTGATGAGCGTGATTTGGCTTTGTGCGACTGAAAATAAAATGACTAGAGCATTGAGTATTGACGTATTATTTAGGCTGAAAATCGATTCTTGGAAGTAGTCAACGCAATTAATGTATATATATGGTATCAATGAATGGAATAAAAGCCGATGTTACTGCACTGATTAGAGTCAGAATTAGCAAATCAGTTACTGGGAATCACAATGTTAAACTGCAAGTAGACAGGATTCTGGGTTAGATATGTTTGGATGACACTCATTGACGACAGATAGCTGGTATGTATACTGCCTGACCTGGTACAGTTTATGGTTTTAATGTTCTGTTTAATAATGAGCTCTTGTATTTTTGAACTATTGTTAGTTTTGTAGTGAATGTATTGGCATCAGATTTCGCATCAAGCGGTTTTATCTGGTTCTAACCAGTCACAAACTATGCAGTTCAATGGAGTGCAAAAAAATATTATTTCTGATAGCATATAACATTTTAAAGAGGCAATAATTTATTGCAATAATGGGTTTCGTACGGGGTGGAACACAATCAAATACTTTGAGCACAATTACCCAGAATGTCATAAAGTTGTTTACGTCAACTTAAATGGGCTGTTGTACTGGTCATTCACAAACTTCATTTTAACGTCTGTAATGAGCTGTTTTGCTTGTCTAGAAATTCAATGCGATTATAGTAGAGGTAGAAGGTTAGCAAAACATACGAAATTCGTAACAGTTTTGATGACCTTCTCAAAAGTGTGTACTCAACCATACATCGCTCTACGTTGTACGTGGAACAAATAATGTAAATCTTTGCCATTACATGTCCTTATGATAGTAAACATATACGTCGTGATTCTTAAAATGATGATCATACAGAAAAACGAATATGTATTTAAATGTAATAATAATATATTTTTATTCTATTTGCAGATACTTCAACATACTGTAGTAGAAGCTAGAAAGCTTTCGAATTGAGTTGTTGCAGACGGTTCGGATTCAGTACTGAGTTACTATTGATACTATTGCTCACTATTGATGCAATTATGGCTGATGTGGCTCCAAAGAAAAAGAGGGAAGGGTCAGTAGAGGATTTGAATATGGAACTAGAGAATGGATTCTTAAAGAATGGCCATGACGTATTGCAAGCCGATTGCGAAGAGTATTTTGAGTCAAATGGAGAGGATGAAGAAATATCAAGTGAGGGTTTTAAGCTGAACGGGAATGATTCGTCGGAGCTACCTGAAGAACGTCTGTTTGTATATCAATACTCAATTATCAAGACCCTGTTTGAGAAACTTCCGATACGGGACCTTTTTGCTTGTGCCCAAGTGTGCAAGATGTGGTCGGAAGTAGCGAGGGTTGTAAGGAAGCAGCGACGAAATCAGCCATTCCTTATGTTGTACCATCCGTATCAACCGCACACTAAACCCATCGTAGAGTGGTTTAATGGTCTCTTGGGTCATAATGTTTCTGACAAAGCTAAGGATTTTGTTGAAAATCATCTTCTGGCTCCTCTCAAAGATAGCTCCGGTTGTATTTTTACGTCTTACCCGCAAGTTTCTGAACAAATTAGACCAGCTATTTTGGATAGTTTCAACAAATGCTATTATGAGCCTCAATTAGTTATTTTTTTCGGAACAATTTCGTTAAATTCGTATTTAGCTAAAAGATGTAAGTATTTAAAAATACATAGATGCATTAATAAGAATATTATTAATTATTACATTAAAGGGTAATTCAGGTTAATGTTGATTTTGAATAATTTTCACAGTCACACCGAAACAATTATACACGCGCCATGAAAATTTGTTTGAGGGTATTCAAGCTATCGGACCTTGCTTGGCAGCATTCGGAACTGGACTTGTAACGACGGTAACTGAATCCGATGAATCATGCACAATTGAAATGGAAAATACAGCTTACCCTATGTTAACTGGTCTAGCCATACCCAAAGGTAATTCATAGAAGTTTATGACAGCACTACAACAGCATGACAGATAACAATATTAAACCTGAGTGCAGTTTCATATACGTTTAGTAACTTGAAGATTTTTTAATAAAGGAAAATATTTTTATTTGTTTATATTTCAGTTCCTGGTTTCAGTGTGAAAACGTTCAACGTTGACTTTATGACTGCTTCAAAGTACAAAGGAAAGGTAAGAGAAGCGTTGCATTTAAAAAATGTAAATTTTGTAATCCATATTCATGGACGTAAGTTTTGTAAATTATTTGAACTTAGGTGGATGCAAATAACTGCAAAGAAATTCTCAATATTTCCCCTGATGATAACGTCAAAGGAATTATACTTTTTCATGCAGACAGACGCCGAAGTTCTGCATTATCAGATGCTGTCTACCAATACTTGCTGTATGGTTTTCAGTTTATTGTTAAAGTTTCAAAAGTAGTATCCTGCCAAATATAAAATTAAATTGTTTTTCAAATTTAGACAAAATCCAAACGTGGCCTTGGGTGGAGGAGCTATGTTTGAAATCGTTACTGATAGGTCGGACGATAAATCCTCCAAAGGCTGTGGGTTGATCATTTGTGGGGATGAAAATGTCAAAGTATTCTCTGTAGGCATGTATCAGAAGAAAATGACTTCTGCTAATGAAATGGCTCTTTCGAGGGTATGTTAAATTGAATTTTGACATGTATTTAATTTGTAATTGTGTAGACTTGTTCTATTAATTTGTGTGGATTTATAGGTAAAGAACTGTAATTTCGAAGAGGAAGGTAGTTTTGCATTCATGTTTGCTTGTAACGGACGTGGCGCAAGCATGCACAATAATGTTTGTCACGTGGAATCGAATCTGTTTCGAAAATATTTTCCAAAAACAGCCGTCATCGGAGCGTTCACGGCAGGGGAATTTATCCATGAGTACATTCCAGGTGAATATAGTCAACCGCCACGAGCAAAGAAAAGTATTGAGCATGCTTTTTCTACAGTCTTTGTGATTGTATCGATCGCTCGACCACCGACTTCGCCTCCACCGCAAGCCAGTTAATCAAATTATGTAGCAAGCGTTATTTTATATGGATGTCATTTATGCTGTTTCCTAATGCTCTTGTAATGCAAGTACATATATGTATATACCCCTTTAACGTCAATCGAAAAAATATATACTTTTTAATCTTTCACGGGTATATAAAATCTATGTACTTCGAACGTTCGAACTGAATACCGTTCTAGAGGTCCAGCACTATAATACTGCCTCGATTTGAATAAGCCTGCTTTTACTTAACCACAAAGGGCACTAGTGAGCCAGAATAAGAAATCCGCTGTAACTTTCTTGTTTTACAATTACGACGATAGTTGAGTGTTTCGTTTGTTTTTTATGTTGGCCCGGTCAAACTATAAATTAAGTACCTATAGTACCAGAAGATTAAAACTAAAAACCTATGTATTCATGACTCACATAATATAATGTATTGCTGAACAGATTACTGTATGCTCTATTATAATATAATTTTTAGTTGTTTAACAAAATATCTAACCTTTGAATGATTGCAAGTTCATTTTTATAGTCGTTTATTGGTATCAGTTACGAAATAATTGTGATTTGAAATGATTATAGCTTCTTGCGTAAAGTAGAAAAACGAACTGTTTCTATACAAGATGCTTTTTTCTCGGTGGTACATTTTTAGAATTATTATTATTATAATAGTCAAGTGGGATCCACTTTATTGTATGAATTTTCTTCTACATATAACATTGTATAAAAATTGAATGGGTTAATATTATTTGGATTTTGGATGTTTACAAAAAAGTTTAAGGAAGTCACAATGATTAAGCAGAATACAAAAACATTGGGTGGTCGGCAATAAAAATAAAAAAAATAATCCGTGCTTGAAAAATAAAAGCGTCAATTTAAACACAACTTATTAGTGAATATTTAAGTGGTGTTCAAAGTTATTTTCCACATTATTGAACAATTAACAGCGAATGCATTTTTGCGGAGCACAAAGTACACAACACATGCGATTTTTTATTAATATTTTTAATTAAGTAATCATATAACAGTGATTAGTATATGTAGTAGGTATGTGATTATTACAAATATTAGCTGCTTGCTTAAAAACTATAATGTATATAGGACTTATGGTCCGTATTTATCTAATTTTGCATTTTTCTCTGTCCATGTATGTTTTAATTCTCCGGATGATAACATTCTGTCATATGTATTCAAGGTCGTTGTGTCAGCCGTCATCTTAATCATTAGATTATGAGTATTTCGTTAATTTTTAGTTGTATATTCCAATAATCCAACAAAACTGCTGTTAGTAAGTCTACTTACTATCAATTATATTAATTTCAGGTTTATAAGTAATAGTCGTTGCTTTTGTTTTCTCCAATGAGATGTTTATTCGTTATATATTGAAAGTCATCAGCGTCGGTGAACCACATCGCATGTATTGTAAAAGCCATCAGATCCATCCATTTGTCTAAATATAGGTGAACTATATAATTTTTGCATTTTTAATCACTCTATATGGATTGTTTCTTTCCCCCTTGACTACATTGTATGACAATGCTACCTTGACTTGAATCTATTAAAGTTACAATATTAATTTCGTAAAATTATTATTAAATTGGTACACAATGGTAATCAGATTCCTTTTCTATGAAGATAGTATACATGGATGTGTATTTTACATTTTTAGTTTTGTCCTCCACGCCTACATTTATAATCAGTTATTAGTTTATCTTCAGTTATTAGCCGTATCTGAACCCTAAGCTTCCATGAATATATAAGACTAAATAGCATCTATGTTTTCAGTACTTTAATCAGTGATGTATGTACTCTTTCATGGGTTGATAATGTACAAACGGGGAATATAACTAACCTACACAAACTCTGAGGTCAGCGCACCAATTAATAATATCCAACGTAACATTAACCGACCGACTCTACAATTTAAAGAATGTAAAAAACGCTGTGGAGTCATCAAACGGTTCAGTTTTATATAGTTATTATATATAGGTTTAACAAGACACAGGAAGTTGATAATATTCTATATTTTAAACATTAACCGCCAAATGCTATGCCGCTTCATTTATGTATAGACATTATGACATTAAAGCAACGATGATGTGACTTATCGGTGCATTATGGTTTACTTATTTAAATGTTCACCTATACAATGTGTGTGCATGTTGTCGACCGAGAGTTTTGCTCTAAAAATGTAAGATCCTTTAATAGTGATTCATCTTTCGGCATTCCGTCCAAAAAAATCAAAACTGGTTCATATATTAAAATTATACACTCATTATACATTGACTTTCACATACATTCCAGTAAAACTAATAACTAATAATAATAATGTATACAGTAATAAGGAAATCACACACTGGTAATAAATTCACAAAATTATTGAAAAGATATATATTTATATATGTATTTAAAAACCTCTCGCCAAAAAATCTCAAGGGGGACAATAATATAACAATAACAACTTTACGCTCTACACTTTCCGTCTATACATCTTATTATTGGTATTTTACGAGTTGTACGGAAAATTCGTGCTCGTATTTCTTTTAAATAGTATAACTACTTACAATATGAAAACCGAGCTGCTGGAGAATATAATGCTGTCTCCTTCATCGTGAGTTGGTTTGTATTGTATAGGATGACAGTGTGATACGAGATTATTCATTACATTTTTACCCTATTCACTAATGTGTATATGGTTTTTACTGTGTATAGTTAAATACATAATTTATTATTAGTAAGAATGGCGTATCCGTGTGCATTCTCTTGTTTTAAAACACGTTTAGTGGAGCGTTTAAATATTAAGTATAATATATATAATATATAGCACAGGTATGAAAAATTAAATCTTAATGTCAAGTTAATTAATATAGAATATATAGAGCGACTCTTAAGGAATAAGAGTTGAAATGTAGTTTTATATGAGGTAAAATTTTCTCAGTATACATAATGTCAATACTCCAAAACTGCATACAGTAGTAATATTTACCAAATGCTTATTAACTTAATAACATGTCGGCCCTGATATTGTTTGTATGCAGTAACATCCTAATTTAGTTAAATTACTATTACTTACATAAGATCGATGACTTAACAACATTTTGGAGATGGTATTTTCGTGATGTTTAATATGTAATTACCTAGATACTAATTTATACGTACTACTTAAGATTACAATTTAGTCTCCTTTTTGATCGACCCTTCAACGTGTCGTATTTGCGCAACATGTACTTTTCACTTTAAAAGATCCTTAGTCAAAGTATGTATATAGTATAATAGTTACTCATACTCAAGTAATTCAGTGTAATATTTCATTACTTAAGTATAGCCGCTTGGACTTTTTAGTATACAAAAGTGTAATATCTTACATCTAATGAGGTTATTTGACAAAAACATAGTTAACTTTTAAAAATTGTAAATTATTATGAGGAATGATTGTTGATGTGATGAATGGTTGCTGTTGTTGCTGTTGCTGTGCGGCTGGAGGTGGAACAGAATTGAGAGGTAGAGGCGATGAGTCCTGCTTATTAGATGGAGATTCGTTTTCGGGCGAAGCACTGGAAGAGTTATCGTGAGGAGATACTTTTGACATGGTCGCTCGGATGTTACCGTTCATTGCCTCGTCCCTCATCGAACTCACAGTTTTCACCTGGTGTTCTAATGCTGATAAGCTGGAGTGAAAACTTGAGTTTAGAAGATCCTGATCAAGCTGGTCATCCTTGTTGAATGAATTCGGACTCGACGGTATCTCCTCGGGAGAATGAACCTGTGGCATATTTGGAGGAACTGGAAGCTTCATCAAAGCAGAGTGAGGATGACTTAGGAAAAGGGGTGGAGATCCATGTGGAGGAAAAGAAGGAAAGTGATTTGACGGTAGGAAAGTGAAATCCTTTACTTCTGCAGCTCGAATTTGTTCAGGCGTTAAATCCGTAGGTTCACCAGTGTGAAGTCGAATATGTTGTTGGAGAACCAATGAGTTTGTAAACCTAGTAAAAATGTATTCGTTTGTCAAATCAAGTAAAAAGTTTGGACAAAAAAGTTTAGTCATAAAATGAAAAAACCGGAAAGTTAAAAAATGATACCTCTTATGACACACTGGACACTGGAGAAGAGCTCTTAAGGGTGGCTTAGCTCGATGAACTCCCATGTGCGTTTTGAGATTGCCCTTGGTAGTGAACGTACGACCGCAGATCTTGCACTTGAACGGACGCTCCCCAGTATGCGTTCGGTAGTGCATTTGGAGAGCACTCTTACAAGAGAGAACTCGCTGACAAATAATACACTGGTTTGGGTCGGTGACCTTGTGATCAATGTTGTCTACAAGCTGCTGAAGTTTTGCCGTCTCGGACGTCTTCGTCACTTCAATCAGAGATTCCCATGCATTATCATTGGATCCAGGACGAGGGAGGAGATTCGTGTAGATTGCAGGGTCTTTGGCAGGATCGATATCCAGAGGAATCCCTTGCGATGACGATGGCGGTTTGGATTGTTGAGAACCCGGTGGAAATTGAGGTGCGGGTGAGATACGTGCGAATGTCATCGTTGATGAAGAAGAGGGTCTACCAGGGCGGACCTGAAGAGGAGCAAGTCAAAAAAAGGGCCGTCATTAGAGATTTTTTGAGTCATGATGTAGAAAAGTGATTGCGAATGCAAACCATGAGGGGAAGTGGGTACATCAGGGGGAGGCTTTTGCTGGACAAATTCTCAGGCTGATCCTGACTCGACTCTTCCATCATACTGTCATCCGTGTGATCATTCTCTTGGGTCATCGAGTCCATACTGCAGTCATCCATTTCTTTCCTTTCATCCTCCTCATGCAAATCCACAGAATTTGATTTTTTCATTTCTTTATCATCGTCCTTCAAGCCATGTGACATATCATCCTCATCCGCCTCATCATCTTCCAGATCCTCATCCTTAATTTCCTCCTTAATTTCCACGGCTTTTAAATCAGCCTCGGCTAGTTTACCCTTTGGTTTTGTCAGGTCCTCAGGACCCGTGATTATGTTTTCTTTAAGGACTGGAACGGCTAAAGGAATTAATTTCATAGGTTGGGAAAAATGAAATAAAGGATTAAAGGGATGGAAAGCTTGGGGAGGTGGTGGGGTTCTGAATGGATTTGACCCTGTAGGTGAGTGATTAGGAGTTGAGTGTCCACTATTGGGTCGAATTGGCGGATGAAGATGGTCCAAATGCTCTGGAACCGGATGAGGATTCATTCTGACATGAGGGAATCTTGCGGTATGCCGCTGAAAGTGTACTTTGAGGTTTCCTTTGGTTGTAAACCGGCTGCCGCAAACGTTACATTTAAAAGGACGCTCACCAGTATGGGATCGGATGTGGATTTGCAGGGCGGAGTCGCTACTGAACACCTGTATAATTCAACTCATCTTTAGAATACATACTATAGTACTTTCATAGACTTTCAACCGTACAAATTTGCATTTAAGCATGCAGATTGTTTTAACATTTCTCTCATTGTTTTAGCATTTTCCACTCAATAACAAGTGTTCCTTGATCCTTTACCTTGCCACAGTAGCGGCAGCGATGCTTGAAAAACGGTTCTCGACCTTTTTCTATGCCCAAGCCTTTCTTTCTGTAATTTGAATCATCGACTAAAGACGACGCCAGTAATCCCTGTGAGGCTGAATCTAAAACCTGCCATAGAAAAGATTTTTTTTATATTAATTCAATTGCTTGTATACAGCTCGTTCTTTGTTTCATTCTAGTATACAACTAGACCACCTACAGACAAGAGCAATAAGTATACGGGAAATGGAATTGAGAAACCTGGGGCGTTGTGAAGCACTCACCTCTTGTGTTCTTTTCTGTAACACTTCAAGGGTATTAGGTTCTCGAATGATATTTAGATCTCCATTAGGAGAGAGTATACTAGTAGAAGATGCGCCTGGTGGGAGTCCAGGTGACAATGGTTGGTTGGGGTCTTGATTTGCACAATTAAGCAAAGAAGCAAAGTGAGGATTGAGACCTTCGGAACCATTGGTAGCATTGGTATTTGCCATGGAGGAGCCTGTCGTACTGTTATTACTATTCGTATTTGGTTTCGTCGTTTGTTTGAGAGGTGAGAGGCTGTTGGGTTTACTACTACTGTTATTGATATCAGGAGGTTGAGGTGTTGTGCTCGTCGAGGGAACTGGACTTGGTGAATTGGGCGGAGACGAGTCATCATGTTGAACAGAGTTCTGTGCACTCTTCGAGACCAACTGCTGTTGAAGATGTTGGAGTAATTGGAGCTGGAGAAGTTGTTGTTGTTGCAACGTGAACAGGGTTGATTGAAGTGCGGCGAGCTCTTGAAATGATCCGTTGTTGTTATTTTTTGCGTTCTTCTGGTGGTTGTTCAGTGCGTTGGCAGCAAATTGAGCCATAGCCACCTAGTACAGAAGAAAATCTTGAAAACTAGCACCATTTCTATAATTTCCAGCCTAGCATCTAATGTATAGAGCATGTCATTCAAGTTATCTAACATAAGCGATCAAAGTCATCTATTACTCGCGGACTTACTTTAGTATTCTGGATAGCCTCAAGAGTAACGTTCGGCCCTACAAGTCCCGCCGGCCATGGGAAATTACCACCTATAAGACTATGAAGAGCCGTCGCAATCGACTCTTTTTGTAACTCCTTCGTTTCCACATCCTGTGTGTGCACAAAACAAGCGTCAAAAAATCAACAAATGCACTCCTTTTCATTCCCTTACACATATACGCAGTCTCTCCTCCATCTAATTTGTTCAAACTTTTTTTTTACTTACTCAACCTATACCACCTTGAAGGAAAAACATATCCTACATGTAAGTTAAATCAACACTAGACTCCTCGTTTACCATCCATTTTCATTTCAACACATGCATCACCAGGTTTGTTTGGATATTTGCAAAAGGCTATCTAATCACTTTCCATCATCACTCACTGCCACTACTGCCAATCAGCAATCTTTCACCCATCTTACATTTCTCCAGATTCCTCGCACAGCTCTATTATGTATTTAACTTACGTATTTAGTTGCATCGGTTATAAATATTCGGGAGAAGAGTATACAAGTAGTAAATTTTTGCGAGGCTCAAAAACTCTTGTCAAATATCTCGTTGCCTTTTAGCCCGTAGTAAATGTCTAATAAATTCAACATACCATCATACACTACTTTGTGAAGGTTGTCGATTGTTCTTTGAACTAAAGTATATAATCGAAATAGTCATCAATCCTTGTAATTCTCACTGGTCTGAAGGGAGTTTTGAATACTTCGGGCTTAGTGCCAGGACTATGTAATCTACATGTGAATGAAATGGGGAAATAAATAATTTACCTTTTCATCGGAAACATCTCTGGTCTTTGATTCATTATTATTAGCATCTTCCGTGTGCATTTCATCGTCCTCTGTAAAGACATGATAAAGAGAAAAAATGAATTAGTAAGATAAAAAATTTGATACAAAAACTTGAATTAGTAAGATACAAAATTTGATACAAAAACTTGAATGAGTAAGATAAGATTGCTTGAAAGGAGTAAAGTAAAAAAAACTTGAATGAGTAATAGGTAAGTGTGAGAACACATGAGGAAGTACAGAAATATGAGTAATAACAATATTCATATGCAGATACTATTATAGACAATGAGAACATGGAGGAAAATGAGCAGACACTCAATTATTTCCTGTCACACTTGTCATCATAATCAGAGTTGGGAGGCGGAGACCGGAGTGACAACACGTACCTTCATCCGTCAAACAATTAGACTGTGGAATTGACTCCCGATGCCTTGCCGGCGTTCCATCATCCATCTCGTCATCATCATTCGGGGAAGACACGGGACGGTGACATGGCGCCGAGCCTTCCCGCTTCGTATTCCAACGCTCAGACTTGTCATCTGCAATATTAATAATAATAGCACTTTTTAAGTCCAACTATTCTCCTGCCATTACGAGTAATTGTCTTCATCAAGAAAAAGAGCTTTTGGCAATTTGCCAAACGGGAATAAGAATTGTCCCTTTTCTTCACTCTCTTTTCTCTATTTCTACACACTTGACTGTGCCTTCCCCATCTTCCCCCTATTACGCTCTACATGTACTTAAATATTTCTACTGCTGCTAGCGGATTTGAATATGTGCATCTAGATATACGGGTACATCCACCACAATATTTTATCCTATTCTTTGCGAACAACAAATAATCCATTGCCATTGACTGTGTAAGTACGGAGGGAAGAATTACATTAAGTACATAAAAGACATGCAAGACGCGAAAGTAAAGCGAAAAGCCTTATCGCCACGAATCTTCCATCTAAATTCAACTTTATTTACTGACATTCTGCTTGTTTTTCAGATAATCCCTTCACCACTTACAAAACCTTAGGAAACCGTCCAATTACATGTAAGAAATGACGCCTTAGTAGTACCATAACTTGAGTGGTGTGTACAGTTAGTTACATTAAACTAGATGGTAGTATGGACCTGGCAGGGTAGACTGCGGCACTCTCACAAATTTTCATTACAAATTATATTTTTCAACCGAAGCCCAATAAATACAAGTAGTACAAGCAGTTGCAGGGAGTATCGCGGGAACGGAACAACAACATTATTTTATGTCTTGAAAAGCACAAGAAACCCAACTAGATAAACGACTTAGCTCTGTGCAACTCATTTTTTCCCCTTTGCCTCTCCGTATGCCATCAACATCCTTTCAGATACTTTGTGTATATGGTGAGACATGTATATTGCATATCAGTCCCAAACACCAGAAGCCAAACAAAATTACATTAAATGAGCCTCTCCTTTGATACTTTGCAATTGCAAATAACGCTGTATATTTATAGCTACAGATACTCTGACACACAGGTATATAGGAACAAGTATTTATGCTTATGTTATCGGTATTATTACCGAAGGCACAAAAGACCAATATATTCTGTTGGTAAGAGTCTCGTCATCGTCACGACTATTCAGAATTAATGAAACATTTTAAATTCACACGTTGCATTCCAGCCCTTTAAAATATATCCCATATAGCTAATATCTTTGTCATTCCTCATTGCTTCTCCAATTGCTTGCGATACAATCGTTTGCAACACATCAAATTATTTTCACCGATCTTGAAATTTCCCCATCTTTTAGTCATTAGTTATGGGAACTGTCTCTGACCGAGATTTTTAAGGTTTAATTCTATTAACACTATCATAATTTCACTAAATTCCATTACTTCAGCTCCGCCACTTCACACTTGACAGTTATGGACTAAAAAAGTAGCGCAAATGTTCAATCAAAAAATTGGACTAATTTTAAACACAGTGTATTTTTCATACACGTATAACCTCCGCAATTCAGCACCATACAGACTTTAATAAGTGAATCTCCTCAGAGCAATAAAGAAGGCTACTATTACAAATGCCAATAAACAAACATGACTAGTCAATTAATTATTTGTGTCATACAGAGTACATCTGTGAAGTTCTTTGAACAAGAGTTCACAGTAAAGATAATAGTTCGTAGGTAATTATTAGTTATAATTAGCTCCTGCGACACCGACTGGATCTAATTATTATAGGACGCATTAGCGGCAAGGAAGCTTAAAAACTGTAAATGTAAACAATTATTGCCCGGGAAAAAATTTAATGAATCCTTTTTGTGTATAAGGTACAATGCAGTAGGGAATATTGGGATTTAGTAGGACGTGGAAGTCAAGGAATCGTAACAACTTCAAATAGATGCTTGTTGGTTATTGTGTAAAAGTATAGACGACCAGGCGAGGAGAAAGATGAGGAAAACAGTTAAAAATTATTGTGGTGAAGGCCCGTGAAAAGACAAAAGTTGTAACAACAACCTCTCAGACTTTCCCGTATATAAAGATTTAAAAGGCATTAAAGATACTTGCAAGTCTCTTATTGTTGATGTACAATCCTGCCTTAATAGAGCCTACGTGAATATGTTTCACCTTGTGGGTAAATGTACGTATGGTTATTTCTTCATATGACTGTGTATATATGGATATTATTATTATGGGCGTGCATACGTGTGTTAATGTATCCTAGCAGGTATGTTTAAAGTAAACGCGCGAGTGCAAGAATGAGAGGAGACATGCAGAAACCAAAAAGAAAGACAAAAATACCACAATTGAGAAGACACAAGGTAAATTTTTTTTAACTTCTTCCTTTTTCCGTCGTCTTCATCATCTATCCTATGGTCCACGAGAGACACAGAGAGAGAGAGAGAGTCAGAGAGAGAGGAGAGACTTTTGAGATATTATACAAAAGAGATTGTATACGAAACAAGTTTCATCTCTGAGAACAATCGCATGTGTGTGGCTTGAAATTATGCTTTACATTACTGACTCCTCTTCTGTCTTTTTCCAATGACTCTCGGTTTGTTGTGTGTGTGTGAACACTGCAGCTATTTTTGGTCTCTATCTCTCCTTAGTCTTAACTTTTGCCTATTACACATGCACACATGCTTTACAGTGTTCAGAAGTCGACAAGTCTTCCGGAATTATTACACATTAAACATACACAACACTATAAGCTCTTGTTTCTTTCCTGGTGAGAACAACAGAGGATAGGGATTTTTTCTTCAACCACACTTGTTCATTCTTTCCCCTGGCCCTAAAACTTTTCTGTATCTCTTATATCAACTCATACATGTATCCTTTACTATATTTCCACTATGTATATTGAATAAGTTTCTCTTCCTGTTTAATTTACAATCTGTACCTTTCATTGTGAAGTGCATTTAAAAAGGATTGTGAGCATGAAAAACACCATTCCCCCTTTTCATTCTTAGATCTATCATAATTCACAATGTGTCATGCGAAAAATTTTTAGGTTTAAATCTATTGGGAATTTTTTTATTCTTGAATTTGGCCCAGACTGCAAATCTCATTTGCACAAGAAATTAATGGAAGTTTTTTTTAATCAACTTCCTTCACTTATGGATGAACTCTTAAATTTTTATTATGGTGTGGTTTATGTTGAGAGACTTGACACATCCCGGTGTCTGCATGTACACAAGCTATAAATACTTGCGTATTCATTTGGTGAAGGTACATATCTTGGGGATTATAAGCTGTGCAGTAACTTATGAGATACTTGCTTCAGATGGCTATAAGGTATCTCTGAAGAAGAGGTACAGGCTTGCAGATGAGCTTCAAAGAGATATGAGGTTCATGCCCAGCAGTATATTTTCAGATTATCATTATCATAATGTAGAACTCTACGTGTGAACTTTATGATTACAAGAGAATGTGCGAGGTTTTGCATGGTGGATATGATTAGATGCAGGGCATGGATCAAGTATTTCATCCAAGCACTTTTGCATAGTCTCCATTTAACTCTTTGCCACCTTCAGCTCCTCTCAGGCTAAATAACTCCCTATATCTCATCTATAACGTGGTATGTTTCTATTATTTACTACCCGCCAACCATGCATTTTTTTATCTTCAAAACATTCACAGGAGTTTAAGATCTACTGGCTTTTATAAAGACAATGGCTACACTACAATATAAGTTGTGTGATGTACACAATATTTTAGTTGAGAAAGTGCCTACGACATATGCGGAGAGATGATACAATACGACAATATACAGATGAGGCGACAACATGCTCAGATTTTATTATATGGAGGGAAAAGAGACAGATTCTTGTGAGCTTAAATTATGACTGTATTCTTATTTCTATTTCTAAACCGTTGAGATGATGATAACATCGACGCATTTCTCTCTATACTTGCTTCTCTCTCTCTCTCCTCTTTTAAGTTACTCTTCTCAAAGCACAATGAGTACTACTTGATGATAAAAAGTCTTTAACACCGTTATCAGGCTTCTCAGCATTCACGAAACTGTAGTTAACCCACAGGTTTTTTATGAACTTTGGCTTCATACAAGTAACCTTACATTATCATTTCCCATAACGAAAGTCATACTTGAGAGGTAATGCGTTTGAGGTAAGTTTCCTTTCGGAAGCTGTAGAAGAAACTTTGTTTGTGTATTGTAACATATGTTTTGTCATGTTGACAGTATATTTAGCATGTATGAATTTGTATGCGAATGTAATAAGGTTTATGTTCCGTTTGCTTATTACCGACAATCCTGTAAGGCTTGCATAAATAAGTTTGCTCATTTTGGATTGCTGTGTACATGCGAGGTATTGTATAAGTTTGCTTGCTATTATACGGCCTATACTACTTATATGGTGCTACACCTTTACCTATGCTTATCTAGCTTGGCTTGATATCATTCTATATTTTGTTAATATATTTAAGGTTGCTTATTATGAATTGCCTTGCATTCCTTTCTTATGCGATGCTATATGGTCGTGCCAGAATTAGATGGATAGGAGATGGGGACGTCTCACATAATAGTTATGACATGAAGCCCTCGTCTCTGTTCCCTTGTTCACCTCTCAAAAAACATAATGAGACTGGTAGAGAGCCGTTGAACATGAGTAAACAAATTGTAGAACCAAAAATACTACGACAATTACATCATATCTCTAATCTCTCCCAACTCTCATACATCGGAGCACATGGATCCGGGTGCTACTCGAAACACTCAACACTCCAGTCTTAACTTTTTCATCTCTCACACATGATATAGAATCTGAGTGCTTAAAATATGGCATATTATTTAACATACGCATCACTACAAACAGCCGCCCCTACCATGCTACAATACTAAGAGCCTTATGATAAATGAAAAGCTACACTATAAACTTAAACAACAAAGCTACAGCAGTACGGCGTCGCTATTAAATTCCATTACATACTTCATTGCATGCTCCATTACAATCATGTGCATACTTAAGACTAGACACAAGAGCATAAATCACACAAGAGTAATGCGCCCATATAGAAACCCTGCGTGTCAGCAAAAGAACAAGCAAACATTGACAGTTGTCTTTTATGATACCATGTCAATTTTTTTTAGTTTTTAAAATAAAAATCTCTACCAAATGGAACAAGTTCTCACTATTTTACTTCAATCATATCTCCTTCTATCAGTTGTAACCTTACGGTATTATCTATACTTGCATGGGATATTAAATTGGTTAGGATTTCATAGGACAGTTAACAATGAGCTGGCATGGAATATTGATATTACATTGGGAGGAAGAGAGTGATACAGAGACAGAGAATTATGTTTATAATAGCCTCATCTGCCCTCGGTCTTTTTGTGAATAGTTTTTCCGGAGATATGGTTGCTCTCAAAGAGTATAACGCTTGTTATTAAAGAACCTCAGAGCCAAAGAGTCTAAAAGATGAAGGAGAATTGAGCAAGAGAACTAAAAATGCTCTCATATTTATTTGCTATTTTACTTTTACGACATCCTGACAATGAACATATTGACAATATTTATCCCTCGCTGAAAACTGCCGACAGACGAGGCTTTTCAAAAGCCAGATTAAAATCTTCAATCTCTCTAAAGAATACACACCAGGCACATTTCAACAGAACCTGTGCGTTTCTCTCTTTCTCTGCGAGTGTTACATGTTGAGCTTGTGTGCGGATACATCCTTCATCTCCCGGTTCAACCAACTATGCATAGGTATTTGTCTATATACCTTTCCACCATACATGTTTACCTAATTTCGTGGTTTAAGTAGCGACTTTTACTTTGTCCGTACATATATATGCTCACGCTATACATACTGTGCTTCCTTCATTGCTTGTGCATTTGATTACAAGTTTGGGTGCATTTCTTAAACATATGAGTGCATGTTATTACCTACGCGCTTGAATTCCACCAGTGCTTTACCGATTTTATGCACATGTTTCCAAACCTGATATTCCTAACGTGTGTTCCCAGAGCTTAATACAATGTTTGCATGCTCTTCCAACCCTTGTGAAGTATATTCCCAGTACGTACTTATAACATGTTATAACTCTATTTGCATGTCTACATAGGTATGTAACAAGCTCATTGAGGAGTACATCGGTATGTGCCCGCAGTGTGTTTCCAGGTTCGTCACTTTCGTATCGTGCACCGCTACTTGATTATATATATATAATATGATCAGGAGCGGTAAACGCGTAAGTAAACCAATCCCGCATTTACATGAGAACGTGTGTGTCTACATTGTACGACGACGACAGATTAGTCTCCTTTTGCCTCCGCGTCCTGTACACGGTGATCTATATAGTGTTTAAAATGTTTACTGATACCCCTCAGGCTTCAACATAAGTTTTTTAGAGCCTCACGGCCCTGACCCTCTTCAATACAGTTACATATATAACTGTCTTATTTATACGTAATAAGATTCAAGTAGGAAATCCTATATATAAAGTATGGAGATAACTGTGTGGTAAATGTACGCACACATATGTATCTATATATTATTATTATTGTGCATATTACGTATGCACAATATGAAATCGGTGAGTTGAACACTATGTCACATAGTTAGGCATATTGTTCATGTGTGCTGGATTTTGAAATGACATCAATGTTTAAGGCAAAAATGAAAATTCAAACAGATTTATCTCTTGCTGTACATTCCCAAATTTCTTGACTAATCTCTTTTTAATCTCAATACTGGCATGCATGTATGGGGAAGGGAGGGAGAGACTTTAAGTTTTTAGGGAAAATCAGGGATGCGTCTCAAATTTGGTGACAAAAGATAGGACCCGTCCTTATAATCATAACATTACTCTTAATCTCTCCTCGCTTTGTCCCATCTTGTAAGCATAATAACAACACGAGTTTTTTCCTCCCAAAAACCTCATCCCCTTCATTCAGTATTATATTTGACATTTTATTAAAATTCTTAATTCAGAATCCAAGCTTTGTTTACAGAACATTTTCATCTTACACAACAAGCATGTGCACCGAACATGGCTCATATACTTTGTTTACACATGCACACCTAACCACATTTCACCGCAACCGCCTTCCCCAAAGTCCCGGCACATGACAACTCATGCGGAAGTTACGGCATTCGTGTCAATGGGGAATCTACACAAATGGAGGGACCTAAGGTGAAAACTTGTTAAGCAGGAGCATAAACTCGTCTTAAAAATGAGCCTTTAAAAATTATTGATGATGAAGGAATAAGAATCAATCAAATGTCCCCTACTTACTGCAAAGGCAGCGCCGACTAAAGGAGGATTAAGGGGCATTTAAATTCGGCAAAGGTAAAAATCTTTTGATTTCAAAATTTCGTTTTTACTGTCAAAAATAAATGGGTTTTATTATCAAGAATAAAATCCAGTGGATTTTACAGTATACTATAAAATTCAGTGAGTTTACTGTCAAGAATAAAATCCAGCTGTTGTTATTGCTAATACGAAACTCAGAGGAATATCACATTGTGAAAATAAAGTTAAACAGTGTTAATTATTGGCAAGAGTACGGCTAAGGTGTTAATTATTCTGAAAAACATAATGGAAAGGTAGGAAATAAAGTTGAAAACAATAGTAAAATAAAATGTGGCAGTATAGTGCATTTAAGGATAAAAAATGTGTAGGGAATTTAAGGAATGCAAATGCATTCAGCTCCTTCCACATTAATACATGCTTGGCTAAGAGGCTAAAGATAGACGTAAGAGACAATATAGAAGATAGCTTTTGTAAATCTCAGCCGCACTGAACCATCATTTTTGGGCAAATAGAAATATCCTTAATGACAGAGAGAAATCGTAAGAGAAGAAGAACGGCTTCCATGGCATAGCATGAGGTTGAAATAAATGGTCCAGGATTTTCATTTTGTGTCTCGGAAATGCATTTAGAAATTTACGATTTCTGTTCCTTCTCTCTCTCTCTCCTCTTCTACATATATAACCAACCATCTTTTGAAATGTTGTTCCTAGCCGGTAGAAAAGTCGCAAAGCATAACATTCTCTCTCTCTCTCTCTCTCTCTTAAGTTGAAACCAGTGCCTATTACAGAGACACACTCCTCATAGCATAACATAACATAATGATAATGTGTATTGTGGGGAGCATTGTTTCTCTCTCATTTATATAACTACCGCGGGTTCTATAGTTACCAGGGAATAGCCGCTGTAGGAACATATACGAATCTCCTATGTTAACCACGAGCTTAGTCGAATGCTCAATAAGCTTCCATAGCTATAGAAGAACCTATCCAACAATAAAGCAAACACTCTTTTCTGGAAATGTGGAGGGCTATATAGCGCATGGGAGATAGTAGGAAAAAGTAATAGACGCACGAACTAATCTCAAATGGTAATAATGAGTCGCGGCACGTGAAGGGGGGAAAAGAAAAGAGATGAGAATGAAAATGCGGAAGTTGCCGTTCTTCTGAGTTTTCCTTATTTTCCTTGAATATGGACTGCACTATTTCCTGTACAATTCCTTTGACATAATTATTATACATGGTTTCCTATTTCTGGAAACGTCATCCTCTCCAAATGAATATACATTGAGTATAAAGACTGTTAGTGTAGAATGGCATAAAATATATCTACTTTACGTAAGGCAGTAAAGATACATACAATGTAGAGGATGAACATTTAGGAAGAATACAGAATAATAGAAGGTGCATACAGCATCAGTGTCCCTTTGACGATGTTCAGTACACTTAATACTTTCATCTCCAACCATCCATCACATTCTACAAACGTCTAATTAACATATTCTCTCAAAACTTAACAATTATCTTTACTTTGCTATCACACTTTGCAGATTACACACACACAGAGACTACAGCTAAAACTATACCTTATACTAGTTTAATTCTCAACTCCAATGAATTCCCAAGTCCTTGTTTCATCACTCATCCACAATCACAACTACCGTAGCGCACAAGCTTCCGATGCTATCAAGTGTCAAGTCGGACTATTTCCTTATATTTAAGAAATCCTTTTGTATCTTTCACTATGCTCGAACAACTGCTTTCCCTAAAGATCCTCCACTGCCAGTCATCTGCGTCAGCGGAGAGCTAGCATGGAAGTATGAGGTAAAGCCAGAAATACGAGGATAATACTAGAAATATAAAGATGATCAAGGAATACAGCAATCTCCAGAAAAAAGAGGACGAGCAAGGGAAGAAAAGCCATCCATAACGAAGAGTTAGCATGATTTATAGTAATTATAACCGAAGACTTGTGCATTGTTTGAATTATGTTCAGAGGAGCATAGTATAATTACATACGGCAAAGCATGTGAAAGGAGTCCGCTTGCAATAACGATGAGTGGAGCAATAATTCATATAACAAGGTTCAAGAGACAAAAAACCCGAGAGGAAATGACGGGGAGAAGGAATTTTGAAAAACAGGAATCGGTGTATTCACAAAGTGGGAAATGATGTGCTTAAACGGTTTCTCCAGCTAAGAACTTGAAGTTAAGCAGAATAATGATAAGGATAAAAAAGGAGTGAAGGCACACGCGACTCTTGTCTACAGAGATAGTGGCAAGCCAGCTTGTAAACGTCTATGGTATTGTCAGTATTGTGCATGTGAAAGTTTACAGGAGACAAGACATGCTTGTAAAATTCTGTAGAGGAAAAGATGTTTGTAGGGTTTTACTATATAAAGGATGAAGATATGCTTGTACAATTGTATATACATATGCAGGCTTGCTTGTAAAAGTTTATAGTGAAAAGATGCATGTAGTCTAACAGGAGTTGTAATATAGGGTAACAGTTAAGATTACAGCGAGCAAAAAGAATAAGCTGTGTGCATGGAAGGAGCTTTGCTTGATGCGGGTAGGACTTTATCTGCTTCGCACATTCGTAACATTCTTGCGCCTTCATGTGTCCTCTGAAACCCACTGTGCCTTACGCCTTGATGCTCAGCCGGTGACCCTTATTAAGACGACAGTGCGACGCACATGAAAGATGGTCATGTGTCATAAGGCATATTCGAAATTCCACCCAAAAATGAAGTGCACGCCAGGTCTGTTTATGAATCCCTGATGATCCTCACCAAGAGTCAAGGGTCACTTCCCCTTTCTCTCCGCTCTCTACAGCATGTTCAAGAAATTGAGATTATCTCTGAAGGTGGAGTTTCCGCGTTCATTTTTATACAAAATTCCTTATTTCTACATTTTTCATACAGATTTCTTATTTTTACATTTTTCATGCAGATTTCTTATTTTTACATTTTTCCTGCAGATTTCTCATTTCAACATTTTTCCTGCAGATTTCTCATTTCAACATTTTTCATAAAGATTTTCAATTTCTACTATTCACGCATGATTTTTCTGTTCTACATTTTTCATACATTCAAGATCGATTGTTGTTCATTATTCCTTTACATTGTATTGTTATGTTTGAGCTATAGAACATAGCTCATTAATTGTTTATCGTGGTTATTGTGCTGAGAGATCTGTGGAGAAAATGTTCAGAATTTTGGTAAGTATAAAGGCTGAGGCCAATTACGTCGACCTAATAAATGTATATTCTTATACTAATGTTTTACTGTTGCACGCAGATTTTTCATATAATAATTTAGTTTTGGTTCGATGCTCACAGTCTACAGATTAGACAACTTCAGACTACTAGTAGAGTTGAAACCACGGGTAGAGATTTCACTGTCTTTATGTAAATTTTCAATGACAGAGTTAAAACGTCTGGGAGACAACAGCCGTTTCTGTTGCCATTTCCACGTTGATATTACAACGTATGTTCGTACATTATGACTGTTTAGTGTTTACCATTGACTCCGCTACTGACTGGCGTGAGAGCAAGTTCATCCGTCAACATCACCTAAATTGTAATAGCTAACGCATAGGGGTATAGCAACACATTCGTTTTTATACTGTTGTTCCTCCAATGTGCTGGTAGTGGAAGAGCTCATAGATAGATATACTTACATGCTTTTATACGGATGGAGCTACATATTCATTTTAAGTATCGCTTGTTTTAAGAGCTGTGTGGCTTGTGTACTTACAAGTGTAGCACCTTGCAACAAGAAGAATTAACTGATTTGAAAAGCGTAGCAGAGCTATTGTAGTTCCCTCGCAAAGCATTTAGCTTGCTCGTACAAACAGCAATTCATTGTGGATTGCAGCTATACATTTTAGTTTGTATACTTTACAGGGCAATACATTATGATGGTGCACATAACAACCCTTTGTAGTTACTAGCAATGGATTATAATATATGTATCAGTCATTGTGCAAAAAAGAAAAATGCGGAGGGAAAACATTGAGAGCTCCTGCACCAATAACCTCCCATAAAGTTAAACCGTATATCTAAGGAATTTTGAAAGAATCCTGAAAGTTGGAATAAAAAGGACAAAGCCAGGAGTTTAACATATGTTTGAACAGAAGGAAGGACGAAAAGTTGTAGAAAATTCCCTGTTTAAGTCCCCAATGTGTGTATCCATAAGTATACAATAAAGCTTATGTGTTCTTTGGAAATGGGGAAAACTCGGAAATAAATACACTTTACATGCTTTATATTTGGAATATGGAATATAAACTTACGCCTCTCTATGGATATAAGCACGGGTGACATATATATATTTATTTTTTCATAAAAAGTATACATATATACGAGAAAAATTTCCCTCTTTCTGCTCCGTGTAAGTTGAAGAGGTTGATGAGAGACGAGGAGGAACATTGAGGACGACGGACTGCCTGGCTGAACAAAAGGCACGCGACGCGGAACTATTTCCAGAAAAACAGATGCAAGCGCTTTGATTTCCCAGCAAAAATATACGATGATACTCATTACTCATCCCCGCCCGAGAGTTATTCATGTTTGTTATTCTTAGACGTTCAACAAGAAGACGACGTTGAGGAGGAAAACGGTGAAAAAATCGTTTTTTTTTCTATTTAACTTCATGGATTTTTTTGTAAAATAACCATGTAGTGTGTATGTGTGTATTTGCTTCTGCTATCTATGCTTGGTGGTTAATATTGGTGCTCCTGCTGTTCCTCCTGGTCGGGAGTTGACAGAGGATCAGAAAGATTCAACCGGCAGCTGCTCAGTGCTAAAAAATGCACCGATTCTTTTCACGGGACCTATCATCTCTTGGACAAATTATATTTTATAACGCCTCTCCCAGCTTTGACTATAGACTTCAATAAACTTGCTCTGTATAATTTTTAGGACGACTAAAACTTGTTCTAATCGTAGGTTTAAGTATGTTCGCATGGTGATTAGAAGTTCATGCGGGACGCTTGTAATGGTTAAGAAGCATGTCTGAGCATGATTTAGTATGTTTTCATGTAAAAACCTGTAGAATCCTAGAAATTCATATGGAAAACCTGGGAAATGACATTTAGTACGCTGAACTTTATATATAGAATCATGTAAATTCATATGATTATAAAACCTCAATATACTCAATCTACTTTACATCTTTAAAGGAAAGTGTTACCAGTATAAAACTTGAAATTCCCATGTAAAAACCTGAAGTTCACATGTAAAAGTCTAGTGTCACTAATGTAAAACCTGTAATATCTGTGTAGTAGAAACCCAGATTTTAAGGCGCTTTTTTAATGCTTCCAGTGTCGGTTCAAATGCAGAAGCTATAGGAAAGCATATGTTAGAGAGGCGATGGAAGATCTGAGAAGGAAATTATCCTGATTGGACTATAATTGCCAGTTTGGTGATTAAGACAGGGTTTATGATTTCTCTAATTTATTGTCTGGTGTAAAACTAGAGACGTTTCATGGCACTTCTCGAAAGCTCAAAGGAAAGTTTCCAAGTGTGTAGTTTAGTTATGGAGAGGGAAGGAAGGACGTCTTAGACCCGAAAATTTTTTGATCATAAAGTTAATTGTAAAAGTAGATACCGCTGTGTTCAAGTAATAGTTCGAAGAAGTATACAGATATGCATAGGCAGTTGAAGTTTCATGATCGTTGTTACAATTATATCTACAGTTGTATGCACATGCAGCAATATTTCAAAATGGATTTATCCAGTGCTTATGAGTTATCATGATGGCATATAGAAAGGCACTCTGCAGTATTGGTTTACGCCTAATCATAAACACATATATAAACAAGGCCGGAGATTGTTGGTGTAGTAAAGTCAAAGTATAGTAATACTAATTTTCAAAGAGAACACACAGCCATAATTTATGAGGAAAAAAACTCGAAGGTTCTGTATTATGAAGGAGCATTGAAAAGCGTGAGTATGAGCAGTGAGTTTTAAAGAAATATATGTGCAATCGTAAAAGTCGTTTTAATTTTATACGACCATCTCTTTAAGCCCAGCAACTAAGTGTAACTATGAAGTAATGGCTTTGAAGAGTCAAGTTATATGAATTGAATATGATGACGAGTCTCCCAATCTCCCAAGCTCCTCAACTATTGTCCCATCCACAAAATAATCTATTCTAGTGAAGTACTATAAGTGTAATAACTTCGAAGACTCTCTCTCTCTCTCTATCGATTTTACTATTGTCAGCCCTTATTTCTTTGCTTTATGAATTCTAAAAGGAGTATAGAGTAGAGAGGCTCGTGAGGAAATGGCTACTGAAGAGAAGTTAAGGCATTAGGTAAATAATAGAGGGAGACATTAAAATCTTGGTAGGAATATAAGCTCCTGTCATAAATAATCTTATTCTCGGCATAAACAGCGAGTTGGCATTGGAAATCTTTTTCAAAATATCATATACGACTGACAGCTTTTTAAATAGGACAGCTTGGTGTCACCCTTTGGATTTCACCCATCTAGACACAACAATACCGATGGAGAATCTGTGTATACTAAAAGTGCAGTATGAATATCTATATATGTGCATCTAGGACGTTACTGCAGGAGCATCTACTAATTTGAAAAGGGAAAGAGTTGATATTTGTTGTCCCGTTTGTGTTTTTGGTTCCCTTATAATAATATGATTCTTGAGCCCCGTC
Source organism: Lipothrix lubbocki (assembly GCA_034696945.1). Taxonomy (NCBI): domain Eukaryota; kingdom Metazoa; phylum Arthropoda; class Collembola; order Symphypleona; family Sminthuridae; genus Lipothrix; species Lipothrix lubbocki. The sequence continues at coordinate 102,947 of JAQGAK010000240.1, forward strand.
ATAAAGAATTAAGTGTATTATGGTATTTGACGAAGCAGCTGCGCTACAACTGAGGAATTCTCCCAAAAATCTACCCAACCAACCACCATAAATAACTTTCCTTGAAGATTTTTATAGTGCGTTGACAATTCTTCTTCTCTTCATCTTTTTCTCTTGTTTTAACCAAGATTCCTCCTGACTACTTGGACTCCTTTCCTTCTTCCCTCAGTATAGATTTTTTTAAAGAACCAAGGCGTTCCATCATCATCCTCTCGCCTGTGTTCACATACCTACATGGTTGTGATACAGACGGAAGAATTATAGGCAGAAGACGCCCGGCCCTTTTTCAACTCACTCTCACTTTACCGGATCTCATCTCGTGATAAAGACAATTGTGAGATAATGTTCTCCTTCCATCCTCCTCATTACCTAAATAGCCACCTAGTCCTTGTCTGTTGCTCAACCTGGCACACGAGACAAAAACCCATTGCGTATACAATTATAAACTGTACAAGAGTCCAAACCACAAGAGGAGACTCGTACTTTGCCGATCTTCCCTCACAAACAACGACACAAGAAGACACTATATATGATAATAAAAATATTTCTTTACTTCAATTATCATCTTCATTACTAACATCCCTGGAACTAAACCTCTTTTCTAACTAAACTAACTCCTTTCGGCACCATCAGACGTTGGGGCACGAGATATGCACATCCAACCACACAGCCTTTTAGTTACATTTAATGTCCCTACATTGCTTGTACATACAGAAAGTTAAGCTACGCAACTGGAGGATACATAGGGGCGGTGCAAGTATGACGTTCTGCTTAATTGTAATGTTGGATCTGATTTGTCAACTAAATGAAACATAGAACTTTACTAAATCATACTAATAATATAGTTAGAGAGTACCAATACCTTATAAAGCTAAAGCTTTTACAACGTTCAACTTGAATGTCCCCTAATGTCTAAACTGGTTTATGCAGCGTGTGGTTTATGAATCTGCATTTAAACAGCATTAGAAAATGAAAATTGCACTGCAGAATTTTGTTTTGGAGGGCTGGTGGTCGACTGCAGGGTTTCCTACAGCAAAAATGTTTTTCCACGAATCATTTATGTAAATACAGCATGGCGACTGCAAAACATATTATGCATAGTTGCATGTATGTACATAATTATAGTAAGGCCATTTATGTGAAAGCAGAGTATACAAGTGTACGTCTACATAGTTTCTCCACGCATCGTCCAAAGTGCCTCGATATCTCTAGTAGTAGTGGATGTTTCCAGGACAGATGAACCTGAAAGAACGCATGTCCCTGGAATGGAGGAAATATGCGAAAAAATGTAAATAAATGAAAACGACATGAATTGTTGCACTGCGGCATTACACCATTATCTCTGCCAACAGCCTCATATCTTCTGTTCCTGAATGTCTGTAACAACTTAACGTGGGACATGTAATCAAGCTTGAGTTTTTTCATCCTCTCTTCATCAACGCTCTACTCTGAAATTCACGAGACAATTTACGAATTTATGAGTCAGTCGAAGCTATTAGAAATAAAGATAAGTTTTTATCATTTCTTTTCATTCGTCCTCTTCTACCAAGAGCCTCATCCTTACCCGTATGCCAGAAAGAAGGACGAAGCTAAAACCACTTTTTCCCTATATGTAGAACAATAGAAGAACCTGAGATGTTAATAACAACGTCATTACTTTACCATCAGATAATCACTGGTCTTAATATGAAGCTTTTAAATTAGCTCACGCCAACCAACACTCTCTGGTTAGCAGGGAAAACCAAGCTCTCGGGTGGATGGATAGATTCTTTTTACTTTATTAGAGGATGAACCTGAGATGAAATTAGTAAGAACGACCGTCGCAATAGCCGTATAGCTGTTAACTTACTACTTCCTTTTAGACCTTATTTTCCTTTGATCAATTACATCATGTGGACATTGCAGACACTCAAATTTTAATGCAGCTTTGTTGGCTAGGTGGATCAAGTAACTACCTAATAACTACTATAAGTCCTCATATAAAGTCGTACTATAAATACATCAAATATTACGCTGCTTTATATGCATGACGTACTATCTTCATATTACTTTGTACATTTACCATTACATATATCTAAAACCGACTAATAAGCTTTTGGGATGTTCATATGGTGTAGGAGCTTAAATAATATAGACTAGAAATGTACAAGAAGCACAGACGCGGGAAAGAGCGAGAGAGAGGAAGAATATCAAAACGGTTGGGAGAGTTTAATTATTTTCTTTAGTTAGTTTTTGCTTGTATAACAGAAGGTTAGGAACCGAGAAAGGCCTATAATCCTTATACATTATATGCAGTTATAAGTGCGCAACCTTGTGGACCTCATATCGTCAGCGTATAAAGGTCGCAGTGAGTATTAGTTAGTATAGTGAGTGTAACATAATACTATAACATATAGTCACAGTGTAACATGTAGTCGCTTGTGTATACTTTATGTGCAGACCAGTTTGCATATGTCTTGTGTCATATGATGCGATCATTTCTCGCACGAGTCCGATGGAAATGAAGGAAGAGTATACTTGTATTTGGATGTAAAAGAGTGTTGTAAAGGCTGAAGATACACAGAGGAAAGTTGGTGGTGTATGAGGAAGTGCATGGAAAAGAATACAAGTATACAGAGCAAGGGTGCAACTCTTCTCTTTGTAATTACTTGGCCGCGTGTGTGGACACCCTCCTAACCTTGGGTGTTGTTTTACATGAACCAAGGGTCTTTGATGAGCCTCATCATCTCTTGCCGTCGGAGTGAGAGAGTTGGGATGATGATGATGATGATGAGGAACGTCATAGCTGGGCCGATTAGCCTCTTTTGACAATAGTGACAATAGTGAAGACAGCGACCAATAACAAAACAGGAGATGAGTAGTTACTTACTCGGGTGTAGAAGAAACGTTTTTATGCCTCACTTACTCACGTCTAGTGGGAAGCCATGTTAAGAAGTATAAGTAGGGATGATTATTCCCTGCAGTTGTAATTTTGTTGCCCGATATTATTCACGGGTACAGTGACAACGGCTTCGAGCCCTACTTCCATCACCTCTTCCCAAACTTATCATATATACTTATTCTGACAGCCGACTGCCACTTTTAGCCTTGACATATGAACCCGGGAGACAGGACTCTAGAGCTATACTGTGTATACAGCGGAGCTAAATCTCAATCTGTCAGTCATCATAAGCATGATACATTCAGGAGGAATGTGAAGCCCTGCTGAAGACTTTGCATTTGTTTCATCGAGACAGCGCAGACTGTAGACTTTATAGCATATCTTGCACTTACTCCGCTCGCTCAAACTCACTGCGCATCATGATACTCAACGAATATTCATTTGCCTTCCTTTACGAATATTGTTTTGAATATCCATCATGTACACCATTAAGAGCGTATATTAATCTCCCGAACACATGACGTATGGCTCTATTTTATGGAACCAACAGTTAACATTAACAACATTTAGCATTAGTTTCAACATTTTACATTACAACGTGCATTCAACACTTGACGATACGTGTATTCAACATTTTACACTACAAAGTGTATTCAACATTTTATACGTGAATCCAACATTTTACGTTACACCGTCTATTTAACATTTTAACTCCTGCCATGCATATGATATGGTCATGGATTCCTCCCCAGTCATTAGAACTGCGTGGGTTCGCATGCGATACTGATGGAATGATTACTGTAATCGTAACTAATGTACCGACCAAATTTTATTGATGGGATGTGCCTGGACTTGTAATAACGGATTTAAACCTTGCAGATATTTGCTATAGCCACAGAAAATACACTATTTATTTACAGCAAAATAGCATTCAATGAAGGACGATCTTACTTCATGGCTAATACAATACGCTATTATATAGCTATGGTGATGTAAATGATAGTATAGTAGAGATGAAATACTAATAAGACTTATAATTGCTAGCACACAGAGTTTGAAAGTATTATTATACATGGAAGCTCATGAAGGAGAAGAGCTTCCGAGACTCATGTTTCCAATGTGCGAAGTGACATGAGACCGCGGCTCTCTCTCTCTCTCCATCTCCTGTATTACATGTCCCGACTGCTGGGTCCAAATGACAGAAATATACTCTCCCGCCGTAAGCAACACTGTTTGTTTATCTTTTCGGCGTCAATTTCATAACCTCTCGTCTTGTCTATTTAAAATTATATTTATAATTAGATCTGTACCTAGCCCACGCCAACAACGACAATTTTCACACCACCACCGATATGCGGCCGATATAAGCTGCTATACAGCTTTGATTAGGTAGTTTGTATCTACAGATATATTGCATGCATTATTTAAGCTATATCCTATAGCAATGCGCATAGCATTGGTATGGTTTAACAAGTCAAGCTATGCTTGATGTGCTAAAGTATTTAGTGTCACCGTGTAAAATGCAAACTGCAGTGTACCGAAAACTTCCTTACAAAATGAATTTTGTTAAATATTCTTTCTGGTCTAATTGCAATCTAAATAAAACGGGAATAATTATAGGAAAGAGTAGTAATAATTCTTTGGTAATAATTCCCGTTCCGAATGTTTGAATACTGTATATCAATTTCCCCTCTAATAATTATTAGAGGGAAATGCCTGTTGAAAATTTGTTTCTTGTTTTAAAGCTTCTGACAATGTGACCCTTGCTCTCTAATAACCGTGTATGTTGTATTTAGTGAGCGTGTGTTTATAAATGCTTTTGAACTTTATGCGTTATGTATGCTTGAGAAGTCCCGCTCGTGTGAACAGTAGAGCATAGACCCGTGACTAATTTTTTACCCAAATCCGCCCAAAACCCATTGAATTTTACCCGTACCCGACCCGGCCCGTATATCAATCCGTAAGCCAAATACCCGGCCCGGCCCGTACATATCCGTAACCGCCCGTATATGTACTATTTACAAAAAATACGCCTAAAAATATACAAAAATTCACATTTACTCTATATCTAGCGCATAATCAGTACATTATGATACATATTTCAAAGTTCAAAATATGTTTAGTCACTTTAAAAATATTTTTAATAACTTTCATGAAGTGTTTTATAATGTCAGTATTAATTATAAAACTACTAGACAATAATGTGACCTTTTTAGGAAAAAATCGTTACTATCTGCACATGTAGCAGCAATTAATAAACATTGATTAATGAGATTTTGAGGGCTGATTTGGTTGGTCAACAGATTTTTTAAGGGGCTGACTTGGTCAATATATTTTTAAGGGGCTGACTTGGTCAACATATTTTCAGGGTTGACTTGGTCAACATATTTTCGGGGTTGACCTGGTCAAATGAGTTATTCATTACTTTCATGTAAATGCCACGAACGTGTGCGTATTTTTTTCTTACGGGCTTTCACGGGTATTTCGGGCTTTTAATCACGTAGAAAACAAAACCCGTACCTGCCCGTAACCCTTAAAAATTGACCCGAAACCCGCCCAAAACCCGTACGGGCCAGTACATTTTTCGGGTTTATCCAAAAATGTATCAACGGGCCTATGCTCTAGTGCAAAATATGGTAAAAGTATTGTTCCAGAAGCATTTAAAATTTTCTATATTTTTCTGAATAGTAATTTCAACTGCAGTATTTGTGCTGTCGTAATTCCATAGCCTAATGTTGTTTTCGACGTTGACAGTAGGAGAAGCAGTTTGGTCTTATAAAATTAGTATAAATGCTGACGCGCCACAAATATAGGCTCAAGCATATAGTATGTGCAGTAAAAATGTAAAATCAAAAGATACTAAAGTCTTCATGTGCGGAATAAAAAGCACGTGTAGGAAAAATTGTAAAATATAAGCAATTATTAACTGATGACATGTAAAAATTATAAATCAATCAATGGAACTAAAAATCATGTCATGTAAAATGAAAAGGTAAAAAAGGAATATATAAATTGAATACATTTTTGATTATCGAAAGAGTCTATACAGAGGAGGTGTGTTCTTGTCTAAATTATTTTCATTTATTGCACTAAACCCTAGATATTTTTGAGCCCAATATAAATAATATTTTAGAGTTTTTACAACGCGATAATACATTCTAAGTTTTGCCTTACCGCCTTCGTAGTTAGGAAATTTATTTATGAAATCATTAAAACAGATTCAGGGGTGCAACTGAACCAAAAGGCCACCATCAAAAAGCATAATCCTATACGACAAAATCAATTACGGTATTTTCACGGAACCACTAGAACAGGCTTTTACAAACGATTTGGTAAATATTCATAAGTATTATATTTTAATGTTTTTGTTTGGTTAGGTTTATATCAGTAAACCTTTTAATACAGCATACATGTCCTAATTGAATATGCTAACCTGTTGTGGAGTTCAAATTTAACTAAAATAGATAGGCGCAGATTATAAAACTTTGAAAAACGATGTCAAAGTATTTCAGAAAGTATATAGAGCTAACTACAATACTAATTAACGAGCTATTTTTGGCAGGCCCTATTTTAACATGTTAACTGTGTGACAATGTTGGCACACATGCACTAAGAATTTCACACAGGCCCCAATGGTTGCACGCAGCCCTTTAAATGTACACACAGCGAATGCCTTTATTCTATAAAACTTT